>SMSQ01021028.1:9266-86155 GCA_019453375.1 Ctenoplectra terminalis
TTTTTTTTTTTTTTTTTTTTTTTAATTTAATCTTAGTTCAGAATCAACAAAGAAGATGTAAAAGTGAACTGTAATGAAGGGAAGAAAACTAAATTTGATATATTACTATCGTTTACTTCAGAAATTAGGCAAGTTTTCTTTCGTCTTTAATAAAAGAGAGCATATTTCACGTTAACTTAATAAATTCTTAACAAGAAACTAAACAATTTCATTCTTCATCCTCGATTGCTTGGAAAAAGCTTGCTTAACAAAGACTCTCAAAAGCATCAACGGTAACAGAACAGAATTCCTCGCAGGGAAAATTGCTCTAAGCTGGCCCAGTCCCAGCAAAGAGTACCGAACCCGAAACAGGAATTGAAAGCAAAGAGCTGCAGAATTTCTTTCATATGTCCAATTCTAAGACGGTCGACATGACCTAAATTGAAACAAGGGGCGAGAAGGAGAAAGGTACTAACTCAACTAGCTCGAACATTCAACAAAAGTTTCTTCTTAACTTTTTAATATCGCGTGATGCACACAGACACGTGCAGACACTGGTGTGCATGAAATATCTTCTTTTTCTTTCCAACCAAATATATACAGAGTGTCTTAAAGATAGGTGGTTTTACGTGAAAAAATAAATATTAACCGTTCGTGATTTATCGTCATGCGTACACTACCGGACGAAAGTTTGATTTAACTTCCCGGTTTGTATCTACATCGAATCTCTTGCTGTTTATTTTCTCAATTCGAAATTAATAGCAATTCTTATTGTATTTTATATTATATATTTTATTGTAACAGCAATTTCTTATATTTTGATAAATTTTTTATCAAAAAGCGTTTCAAGATCGATTTCAGCGATCCTTAAAATGCTTGCTGATTAAAAATTTTTTTAGGCGAATATTTCTTATTAAAAATTTGTTTCATCCTTAAATAAAAATAAAATAAAAGCGACAAACTAATCTTCGAGCATAAATCTTATTTATTTCAAAAATAAAACCTCAGACGAATAAAATTCTGTTCCACATTTTCTCACACAGAATCACCTCCTTTTTTTATTGTATTACCAATCACAAGCACCCTATACATAACGCTAAAGTCAAAGTGTCGCAAAGACTCGATCGTTAAGCGCCGTTTATGGTGTACCATTAGCACCAGAAGCTTATCGCGGCAGGTTTACGATTAGAATCTTTTTGCGAGAGGTTAAAAGGCGGTGTTTGCGGCCGATTCTATTGCCGCGTTTTTCTCGTTCGAATCGTCACGAGGGCCGGTGAGCACGCTCGGTAATTGCGTCAGGACGTGACTGTGAAAGAAACTCCCTTTATTCAACCTTAATTCATCCCGCGGGCACGAAACGCTCGAGATTACGTTGCCCCGGCCTCATTATTCCTTCGTGCATACTACGTTTTACTATTGCCACCGGCAAATTAATTAATTGGACAGATTTACGATAGATCTTCGGACAGGACGGGGTGGATCGTTTCAAATGAAATAATCAATAAATGAGATCGTGCTCTCGTATAGTCGTTACGAGATGAAATTAATGGAAGTTCCTTGAATAAGGGGTTCTTGATCAATTTATCCTGCCGATGTTATACAGGGTGACCTATTTTAATATACCAACGCTTATATTTCGGAAGCTGCGTTGAATTGGAAAATTTTATTTTTCTGGTTAAAAGAAGACACGTAAACTTGGGATCGTAGGATCTTTAAAAAGAATCGATACGAGCTTGAAATGATGTTAATGGCTCTACTTTATGCTAATTTATAAAAATTATATATATATAAACTATAATATTGTACTATACTAATTTTTGTAAATTAGTTTCACATATTAGTATAATATGTAAAATTAAAATAGATATTAATAAAATAATTTCTGTATATAGTCAATGATTAAGTATAGCATACTGTTTAATGAATTATTGAGTAATATCTTTAATATATCGAAAGGAAATATTTTAATTTATAAGGAATTTATAAATTATAATTGGTCACTCTGTGTACGAAATAATTAATAAATCTTTGCAGTAACAATTTTTCTATGAATTGCATTTTGTTACGGAAAAGTAATAGCGATCTTTAAACTAACGTTTCAGAACTGGCGTAATAATCATTTTTTCCATAGAGGTGTAACAGAAAATTGAACAAAAAAATCGATCGCTGTTCGCGTGTAACTTTCGTTGCTGAATATACCTCTACGATATGTTATTAACATTTGTTAACATTGTTTGAGCGCATGTTTAATCAGAATTGTTGCCGCATAAAGGAAAGCGCGTGAACAAACGTCAAATTTAATATCTTTGTCGTTACTTGGTGTTTACAAAAGACTCAAAGGTAAAATTACAGCGTCGAAGGCTCCGGGGGATGAAAAGGTTCCCCTTTTTAATCCACATGAATTGAAATGGTAATATTACCATCGTCACAGGAGGAAATCGTTGAAATTCGATGGGAAGAAATAAATTTCATTAATATGAAACTGTATCAAATATATCTCAGCTCTCGACAAATATAAACGCAATAATTCATAAACACTATATTATTAAACACGATTTTCTATATTGTGTTTTAATTTACTGAATTATTAATTTTTTTTACTTCATATATTTACATTGTTCTTTATTTCTAATGTTTCAATTTATTCAGTTTCTACTAATTCGTGATTTCACGACTCATTTTTAATCGCGTAACAATAACGGATGTAATAATTATCTCGGTAATAATGGATTTTCGAAGCACAGCTATCGAAACGTTGCCGTTTGACAAAACAAACGTTCCGCGAAATGTGATATTCAGGAAACACGGAGTTCCTGAAAATTACCGTCAGCTTCGTCGCAGAAAACCGATCACCCAAGTCGACATCGCGATATCAAAACTTTTCAACCGCAAAACGTTGAATTTGCCAACTTCTAACGAGAAACACGAACACCGTCGCGTTACTTTGACAACGAGGTACGCTCTCAAAGCTCGAAGACAACGTCGCGAATTTCTACGATAACCCCTTTTAAACTGCTCGAGCAATTATTTAATAAGTTGCCTCAAAGACGTCCTCATTTTGTGACACCATGCTTGCACGCAGTCGAATTTCCAAAGAAGCTAGAGTGATGCTTGATGCTTTTAAGAAGCAGTTCGTAGCGACAGCAAATTGCATTCGCACAAAGGAACCAACTTTCGACGGATATTATTAGCCATTCAAACTGGATTATACGTGATTTTCCTGTTTGATCTGATCTTGTCGGTAAATTGCTTGAGAAATTACGTTAATAAAAACACACAGAGTTTTTATTTTTTTTACCTAACAAACAAGAACAACTACAAATGGTCAAACATATTCTGACCGATTCAGACGTAGATTATGATAGTGATAAATCTCAGATTCTGACTTATATATTTATTGGAACAACGTTAATTAAATTAAAAATAATAAAATTAAACAAAATTAATTTAATTTAATTTAATTAAAAAAGAATGTTTAAAGGTAAAGAATCATGTTATATTTTAGATAATCAACATATTAATAATTAAAATACTTAAATGAAAAGTAATATATCATTTATTATTCCTTCTGTTAATTGTTAGCGATTGACACACAATCTCAGAATGTTATAACAAAATTAACAATTTAAAAAAAAAAACGAAATCCACAACCCATCATCTTCTACACTGTCAAACTACACTATCCAGATTAAACTAACACTCTTGCTCTCTTCAATTATTAATAAACTCAATTCTAGACATATTTCATTCTGAAACGCATTGGTAATAAAATATATGTTCTAAAAGCGTTTAAAAATTGCGCTCGCATTTTCGCCTCGTGAAATTCCCGTTCTTTTCTCCGTCGTTGAAAATAGTTCATTAAGGGGGAACGTTCGTGCCATCTTGCAGGTGAGTTGTCGTATAGCATGTAGTATATCGATCGCAGGTCGAAGCAAACGGTTTAAGGGTGTGCACCCTATCCAGACCCCTGGAACATAACCTTAATCCGATTTATCTGCCTTCTCAACGCGATCAGAATGTTAAAACGAATATCCGCGCACCGACGTTTTCCTCGGCTCGTCTCGATCCATTCCGGGATTCTTTGCATTCGTGGAAAACTTGAAGGGAAACACGGTCGAAAGTTCGACCGGGCTTTCACCGGCTTGGTCCGCTCCCTTTCCTCGAATTGTTTAACGAAGTCGCGCGTTTTTGCATTTTAAAGGAGCGGAGCGTGCACATTTATAATCTTAAAGTAATTTACGGTTGGTCGGAAACTTTTTCGATGGCTCTGGAACCATCTGAAATTGAAAATTATTCAAGCGTTCCGCTAAAATGATATCGGTGTATTTAATATGCAATTTTGTACGAAATATATCAACCGGTGCTTTAAAAATAGAACGTATCTTGATATTTCTAATTGCGAGCACAATATCGTGAGATCGTTACGTAGTACTAAACTTTATCAAATTTATCTTTCGTGAATTACCAAGTCTTTCGCTATTAATTAAGCGACATCAGTATTTAAATGTGCAAAATTGCACAGCAATACACGTAATATGAAAAAGACATAGAATATTTAATAATACTTTGTAAGTGAAATAACTCTTTACCAAAGTCCTACTCTTTTTGTTTCTTTTTTTCCTATATTCTAAAAAATAAAAGTTTGCATAAAAATTCTCCATCCACTCATAATTTATATAAAATTATTTTACATGGCAGGTGAATTAGGCAGGTGAATATTGAGCATAGGTCCACTGAATATTAACAGATAAATGAATTATTATTATTTTCATTGTAGCAGCAGAAACATTTAACTTCTTTGCCTGTACATACAAATTTTAACGTTCGTGTTTTCAAAGAAAATAAGGACGACAAAATTGATGTTTAACCAGAGAAACGATGCACCTTGGATTCGCCGCGTTCTATTAATTAGGATGAAACTTTTTCCTGGCAATTAAACGCAAGTTAATTAAGCTACGCTTGCTTTTCGGATAAAAAAAAGTAAAAAGTAGAAAAGTAGAAAAGTAGAAAAAAATAGAATTCCCGGTATTCCGAGATGAGCGATTAGTATATTCTCGTATTAACGGATGAGATGCGCGTGTTTTTATCTTGGCAGGAAAAAAGGAAGCTCTGTCGTACCGAGTTCTTCTTCCTGAGCGTTGTTCATAGCGTTTTTATGGTACTTGTGCTTTAAGAAATCGATGAGTAAGCTCGAGGGCTGATGGAAGTCAAGACAGTCGAGTGAAAAAGGCGATACCTATACGTCTCGGTCACGTACAACCAGTGTAACTCTCTGATTTCTTCGATTGCTCCCTGTTCGATGCCTGTTGTTGTTGCTGTTAAAATATAAACCCACCGATGGGTGTTCTTCCTGAATCGTAAAGTTAAGTTACGATTGTAATCGTTCGGAGACGTAGTAAAAACTGGGACGTTTCTACATGGAGTTAAATCGAAACATTCCATTCTTGTACATTCTGAAAGTAATAAGTCAGTTTTGAATTTCCAATTTCAATATTGTTCTCTATTTTTTTTTAATTGGTGGTTGATTATAGGATACGGATAACTAAAAAAATTTACATACACGTGTAAAACGTGTGTGTTGTGCACCGTGGGAGTAATCAATCAGTTTAGAATTTCCAATTTCAATATTATTCTCTTTCTTTTTTAATTGATATCCGGTTATAAAATACTGTAACTAAAAAATTTTAAATACATACAAAAACGTGTGAGAGTAATAAATCAGTTGTTTAGAATTTCCAATTTCAATATTATTCTCTTTCTTTTTTAATTGATAATTGATTATAAAGTACGGATAACTAAAAAATTTTACGCACACCTGTAAAACGTGTGGGAGTAATAAATCGGTTGTTTAGAATTTCCAATTTCAATATTAGTCTCTTTCTTTTTTAATTGATAATTGTTTATAAAGTACGGATAACTAAAAAATTTTACGCACACCTGTAAAACGTATGGGAGTAATAAATCGGTTGTTTAGAATTTCCAATTTTAATGTTAGTCTCTTCTTTTTTTAATTGATAATCGATTGTAAAATATAGATAACAAAAAAAATTTATACACACGTGTAACCACGGTGATATTGATGAAATATTTATACACAGAAGTATAGTTTTTTTATTTTATAATAAATTATGCTTGCTTTAAAGCGTACGATGATTTAAGGATCCTATTTTATATAAGTAAAACGTCTCATCTGGCAACTATTAAGGAGTAAGAGGAGCATTTCAAATACGAAATGCTAATGTAAATTAGACGAAGATCCAATTGGACGAAGATTAACTCGACAATGCGAGATCTCCAGTTTCCGGTGTATAGGCAGCCAAAGGGAACAGCAACGTTAACGCCAAACGGAGGGTTTAATTAAGCTGCAGCTTTTGACTGGTGTTATTATGCCGTAGACACTTTGAAACGCACAAAATGGCTGCGAATGCTCATCCAGTTAATAATAACGACCGCAACAAGACAAAAACAAGAAAGAACCATGAATACGTGGTCGAAGAAAACAAGAACCATTTTTTACGACGCGTTGGAAAAATGCTGCCAATTCGTTTTTACTTTTTATCGCTTAATTTCCTTGGCGCTAATTGCATTAGAAATTCAAACGTACGACGATTGCAGAAAAATAACCGTCGGCTTCATCAAAATATTTATAACTTCTAATTTCGTATTTATATATTCAGAAACTGTATTTTTTGATATTAGGAACAGTATAATATTCAGGAATAATTATTGCATACAAGTGGAACGCAAAATATATTACTCTTTATCCACGTGGTTTCTCGGTTATTAATTAAAAACACAAGTAAAAGGTTTGTTTGAGCACCATTGTAATTTCATAAGAATTCATTTATCAGGGTTCCTTTATTTTCCCATTTCACTCAGCTCCACAAATGTAAATATTTTCTTCCCTTATACATTCTTCCAATTTTTATCCTCTGTTTAATTTCTACTTTCCTCGGCTTGCAATTTTTACATTCCCCACTTTTTCCTCGCTTTCTCGACCTACTTGTGTCACGTTCATTTATATCTTCCTATTATTTCCACTTTCCGCGATAAAACTTCCTACCAATAATACGAACAAACGAATAATCATCATAAGTATAATTCTTATTCGTTTACACTTCCTTCTTATCTTCTTTACAATAAAGTATACAAACGATACGAACGACAGCCAGATCGGCGCCATTGTTGTAATCCACGAACGTTCAACCGTAAACGCACACCGAAAAATGGTACCATATTCGTGTTTCACGAAGCATTTTACGCCAGCCAGTCGAATAGGCCTTAAAAGCCAGTCTTCCTCGCTCTTGATCTAAGAAGAACCGTGAAGGGAACCTCGCGAGAGCATTACTCCCGTTCTCGAAAAAGGATACCGAAGAGGAAGGCGCTTCCGATGATTACGTGCACGAAAGAAAGGGAAAGAGATGGAAAGAGCGTGAAAGGGAGAAGAAAACTCCGTGATCCGTGAAATTGCCTCTCTGTCAATCACCCGATTCGAGGTCGGGGAGAAAAGGACCGAAAATAGAAAATGAGAAAACCCTAGCGTAATTAATGGCACGATCTCGAGCGTTCTTGTGCTTGGACGCGTACGATTTCTTTATTAAATTCGTAGACGAAACTCCGCTTGAGCGATATATCAGACAGCGAGCTCGAGGACGGATATTCGTTGTTCCATCGGTGGTTTCAAGTATATCGTGAACATCGATGTACACTAGGGGCAGAAAGTTTGGGAACGATTTGATTTTTAATGATTAAGCGCGTAATATTTTTCTTCTGAGGTGTATAATTAAATTTTAACGCGATATAATTGTAGTGAGCTGTATTTTAGTACATGTTGCTAAAAAATTTGGAATACTGGTATAATAAAGGTATAGACACTTCGATACGTAAGTCACTGGACGGTTCTAAGTTTTGAATAAAATATTTATGCGAGTCAATTTTCAGTAGGCTCGTAGAAGGATGGTGTGATTTAACTCTTAGCGCTCCTTCGGCTCCGCTACGGAGACATTCTGTTTTCAACACGATTACGCTCAATTTCCAAAGATATCGCACCATGATGATTTGCAAAATTAAAAATTTATGTTTCGTTTACCGGAGGAAGAAGGATATTTGTAAAATAAATAAAAACAAGTACTTTCACGAGCAATACTAATTTCTTCCGTTCGAAATAAAACTTGCTTTCTTCAGTGATAAAGAATTGCACGGACTGCGAAGGGTTAAAGTTACGTTTAACTTAGACAATTAGTAAGTAGTGGACTCATTTTATGCTCACAATATAAACTATTCTTTATTCTAAGTTATGAATGATGAAGAAAAGGTATTCGCTAAAGTGCAATTGTGAATTCGTCTACAAGAAATTTCGTATACATTATCGTCTGATTGTTAAAAAAAATTTATCCACAGAAAGTCAAAAATTTACTATATCGAGAAATTTACGAAAGTAGCCAATTAAATTGTTAATTTATAAAATTAGAGTCTCTGTTATTCAATAACTCTTCGCTTATGATCACCTAATGTTATTTCAAGGAAGAAACGTAAAAATCTTGAAAAACGCTGATGCTTTGAAATTTTCTATCTGCAGTGTACACACGCATACATTATTTATGAAGCCAACAGGGCCCTTATATCGGAAACGGATTTTCCCGTGCAGCAAAAAGCTGGCATGGAATGTTTTGAGTAGGCATCGATTGGGTATGCAGTGAGTACTGTCAATTGGTTGCTCGACGGATGAAAATTTTCAAGAATCATGACGTTATAGGGTTGTGTGAAGCTCGTTTGAAGTGGTACATTTTTACGTTGAGAAAATAAAGTTTCGGTGCAATGTATGCATAGAATGCAATAACGAAAGTAACTGCGGCTTTGGCTTCGTGTTTTAAAGCACCATGTAAGAGAGTTTAAATTTACATGAATTAGAAATTTAAATGAGATGGATGAAATACTTTGTGGATTGGCGGAAAAAAGAATATTTAAAGAAGGTAGAAATTTTACACGTTGCTCATTCGAATAAGCGATCAAGAATGTAGAATAGAATTTAAGTAAGTAGAAATACAATTTTCAGTTCCGAAATTTTCATATTTGTTATGTTACCTGAATCGTACATTTAAAACATAATTTACTTATTTGCGATGCTCGTATAACTGCAGCACTGAATTTCCATGTGCGATCGTAGAGATGAATAAGTAAGTTTACCTCTCTATCGAAGCATGCAGATTGAAAAGCAGCAATATTAGCAAACGTTGAAGAGATAACGCACGCTAACGCCGCGCTAGTTTAAAACAAAGTAGCAAATGAACCCAGTCCGCAAATCCGAGTAAAAAATACACCAACACGTGTCATGACTAGTCGCTCCGCTTGCTGAGCTATGATGGATCGATGTAGGCGATCACTGGTTGTTCACTGGTTCAATTCACGCTGTTTATTTCTTAAACGTTCATCATCAGTATTACCTGCTGGTGCTATAAAATCTGCAAATTTACAGAGTGGTGAACCACTTGAACAAATCAATCTACAATAAATGCCACTTTGTATTACCATTCAGAGAAGTGCAAAAATCATTCTGCGTTGCATACGTGTGGATAAAAAATGTTTTGGTGTGTTCGAGAGAGAGAGAGAGAGAGACCTCTCGTGAAACCTAGGTCTCAAGTTTTCGGCCACACCAATACAATTGGACCTCGTTTCCAATTGGTTCGGCCTTTAGCCGGAAGATAATATAAAAGATTCGAGGAAACATAGTTTTAGAATGAGTTTTTTTCAAGTCAACCACTGTAAAAGCACCTCGGTATACGCTACTATTCCTACATACGTGTCACCATTTACAATATTTAATATCTTCCGGAATAGAATTTTCTTTTTCAATAATAACCCGTACAATCATTTCACAGATCCCTTAACTTTCTCTATACAAACAAAAAAGGCGTGAAATATTTTTTCCATTAGAGCAAACAAAATGTAAGCACATTACATTTCTGTTCTTCCTCAAATGCGCACCCCATTTCTTACGCTCGCACTTTACATTTTCCGTTTTTCCGCGTTACGACTTCCCCCGGTCGGTTAACGCTCGCCCAACAAACCGGACCGACGATTAACATACAAATAGTCTCTCGTTCTCGCCCCTATCCGGAAGTTCCCTCTTTCTCTCGAGCGACGAAAGAATTCCCGTGGAAAAACGTCGCATCGTGACTCCCAAGTCTCACGAGCTGCAACTTGCAAATTTCCAAGCGACGTTCCAGCTTCTGGCCTGTAAACCTGTTCAAACGCTCCGGGATATCGCGCGTCGCTTCATTCCCGACCCGCGCCACCCGGCATTTTAATTGCATTTTGAACGCGAATCGAGGCTGGCGTTTCAGCCGGACGGNAGTTTTTTTCAAGTCAACCACTGTAAAAGCACCTCGGTATACGCTACTATTCCTACATACGTGTCACCATTTACAATATTTAATATCTTCCGGAATAGAATTTTCTTTTTCAATAATAACCCGTACAATCATTTCACAGATCCCTTAACTTTCTCTATACAAACAAAAAAGGCGTGAAATATTTTTTCCATTAGAGCAAACAAAATGTAAGCACATTACATTTCTGTTCTTCCTCAAATGCGCACCCCATTTCTTACGCTCGCACTTTACATTTTCCGTTTTTCCGCGTTACGACTTCCCCCGGTCGGTTAACGCTCGCCCAACAAACCGGACCGACGATTAACATACAAATAGTCTCTCGTTCTCGCCCCTATCCGGAAGTTCCCTCTTTCTCTCGAGCGACGAAAGAATTCCCGTGGAAAAACGTCGCATCGTGACTCCCAAGTCTCACGAGCTGCAACTTGCAAATTTCCAAGCGACGTTCCAGCTTCTGGCCTGTAAACCTGTTCAAACGCTCCGGGATATCGCGCGTCGCTTCATTCCCGACCCGCGCCACCCGGCATTTTAATTGCATTTTGAACGCGAATCGAGGCTGGCGTTTCAGCCGGACGGCACACTGGAAAAGTTCGAACGTTACCTCGTCCATGGAAAGAGCGAGAACGACTCGCCTCCTTATCGATCTGGCCGATCAATTGAAATGCCCGCCGCTCATCCAAACCGATTTTTTTGTACGCTTTCACGCGCACCGTTGCATGCTCAAAGCGCATTCCGGCGATGAAACGGCGAAATAGAAGCGTTCGGATAGCCAGTGCTCGCTCCCTGGAAAACGAGCTATCAGAGTTCCGCTGGTGTTCGTTTTTACTAAGACTCTCCCGATGATCCGTGCAAAGTCTTCCTTTGAGGAGTTACCCCTTCGACGCGACTGATCCCCATTGTAAGGCGAGCCAAGGAAAATATTTTTGTACCATTTTGTAGTAGCCGATGGAGATGGTATTCGTGACGTATTTCTGAGGAAGGTTTTTTTTTCGAATCGAACCTTTGGTTTCTTGAACCAGTCGAACGAACGTACGCGGTCGTCACAGCGTGCACTTTCGACGGCTTTGATGGGATAAATCGAGCGATTTCGAATGGAATATTGGAAACATCAAATATGTACTTGATGCTTTGCCCGAGCAAATATATATTTTTGATATGATTTTTCGGTAGTTGAGATATAAAAAGAAAAAAAAAAAAATGGAATCGTGCTCACAGCTTTTTGCATATTCCGGGTTTGTTGGAAGCAAGGGATTTTGAAATTGGATCGCGTTAATGGGAAAGTCTTAAAAGGTTTTATTTTTTTTTTTTTTACTGTGTTAAATATTGTAAAATAAACATGCAGTATACGAGTCTGATGGATTTTTACATTTTTTTTTTTCCCTGTGATAAATAATGAATTTTCGAAGCAATAAGTGGAACGCAGAGTGGTAGGATATGGAAACATATGAGTGTACATGACACAAATATCGACGGATAGAGCTGTTCGAATCCCCAATGAACGCATGTGCGTGTATGTGAATACATTGTGCGCGTTTCGAAGTGTATTGAGAAAAAGTTTTAGGAAAATCGAACGTCCAAGTTAATTTATTTTTCTAGGAAATTTATATCGTGCTATAGAAACTGTTAGAAATGAAGGAAGAATTATAATACACCTCGCATCGAGTTTAATTCATAAACATTTTCTATTCCGAGAATTCACCGGAGAAATAAAAATGAAAGGTGTATGAAAAAATATATCATCCAAAGAAGACAAAAATCTATATTGTTAACAAGAAATCACAGAAAATTCGACAAAATGCATTATGGTGAATTTATAAAATTCCTATAAGAATTTACGAATTGGTATTAAATTATTTCACAGCGACTTGCGATTGTACGAATTCCACAAACTGATTAATGAGAATCATTTAATAATTGGAAACAAAAATAGACGTAATTTACTCGATGAAACTGTATTACATAAATTAGAGCACTCAATCACGGCAATACTTCTGCTGTTCCTGTGCAGTAAAGGGTACTCAAGCTTTAACTACTTGAAGTGCATGGGATATGAAGTGGTTTCAGGAAGAAGCGAGAATAAAGGTGGGCGTCAGCGCGAAAGAAACGAACGGTACCGTTGAAAGCTCCCTTTTTCTCTCAATTTCACTCTCTTGTATTTTACTACTCTCGCACCACGTCTTCTCCATTTTCCACGTTGCTTCTACCGGTCCTTTCAAAGCTATCCTCTTTAAACCTTTCTTGGTTCCTTTGAGTTGTTGCCTCGCCTTCTGGCATCTTTTCCCCTCCGACGACCGTTTCCATTTTCTTCTCTTTCGTGATTAGACCGTTCCTTACAATGCGAGTAAACCTAATTTCTTGCGAATCTAAAGAAAAAGCGTAAAGAAAAGTTGCTAAAAAATTGGTTAAAAATCCCAGAAGTACCCATATGCAATGAATTAAACGGATTTGGTCCTTTAAGAAAGCAAACTTCACAACTACGAAACGTTAAATCCATTAATTAGTATTTGAACGTAAAATGTTCATCCACGATTACTCTATCGCATTTGTACACTCTATTGCCTTACAAAATCGATAAAGAAGCATGTTGACAATATTTGTACGGCGATTTGCGCTTTCCTCGACGGTTTCGTACCACCGAAGCCATTGAATCCAGCCGGCGAGGCTGGAAATTGAAACGACGCCAGCCAGGAAATCCTTTGAACGTAGTGTACAGGGTGTGTACAGGTGACACGTTGATTCGCGAAGAAACCACCAACCGGTTGATACTGCGACCTCCGAATACCGTCCTCGTCGCTGTCCCTATATGCTTAGCTAACACGCGATTAAGCTCGACACGACTGATGAAAGTTTCGGGACCTGACGATCGATTGGGATCGGATTATAATTCCGAGGTTTTCCAAGCGAATCGAAATCGCTACGTGCGGGGTCTTAACACGTTGACCGCCACGCAGAAATCACATGTTTTGTTCAGGATGGTTCAGGACGTCATGACACAGGACGCTACACCGGTAGATAGGAGATTCGATAAAAATGAATCTCTCATCTTTGATCTTCTAATAAAAATTTTTAATCGTCGAACAGTGCACATTTTATTTCAAAGTATTCTTCAATAGCGATGATGATGCTCAAAATTCATTCACCATCAATGTTTATTTCATTGTTACAACCTGTACCATCGCCACTGAACTGGACTCTGTGCTAAAAATGTACACATTGCGCGTGAAAGACAATATACTCATAATTTCTACATAAAAGATACAAACTTATTTAATGGGTATAAATTGTTTCTGATCAACAATTGAACATAGTCTTTTTTTTTTTTTTATTTAGCTTTTTAAAGCTGCATCAACCCGAATGGGTCATTAGCAACCACGTAAATTCGCATTCAGGAGTACATTGATTTTATGCGAAAGCAATTAAGTTCATTCCACTTCAGACACACGCATAAGCAGGCGAATGCATGGGACACAGACACAGAGCAAGACGAAAGTTACCATTAGACTAGGTTATACTATATTGGACCAAATCAGGTGCAGAAGATTTACATGTTTCTGAAATAATAATATACAGTAATTAATAATTTAATTCGGCGCTCGTCTCTGTGAATCGCATCGTGCATGCCGGATATATCCGGCGTTCGTCTCCGCGAATTTTCGTGTGGCTGCCAGATATATCCGGCGCTAGGAGCGAAAGGGTTAATTAGACGGTCCGAGCGAGCGTAAGCTCGGAAAATCATGCCAAGTGCGTGGCCAGTGTCACGAACGCCGAAGTCGAGATACTTGATAAAATCGAGCCGCTGGCTTAAGGGTCGTCTCGTTGCTATTCATGCCTTCGTTGGCTCGTTCTGTGCCGTGATTTACCAAGGCTGACTCACACTGATAATCTCCTGCAACGAGCCATCAGATCGGAGTTACCCGATCTTTGAGTCGTCTCGCACGAAGCCTGTTTCCTTTCGTTAAACATTTCGTCGATCGTCCACTCACTGACTCGCGCGAGAATAAATAACGCTTTGAGACCGGTGTTTCTAGTAGATTTTCAAGCTCCGACGCGAGTGAAAGACTTCTATAAATTATTTATGACGCAAGTATGGGTCTAAGCGTAAATCATGCGCATAGTTTTAAACCGAACATTAGCTCGAGCTTCTTACTTAGAAAAGAATGCAGGTATGCTGTTGCATGATAAAATTTCGCGAGGAAAAAATTGTCGATTGTAAAGTACAAAACAATTTGTGAACTAAAAATAGTCGCATCGAACAAGGTACACGGAAAGAAACGAATCCGATTTAACTACCCTCGTTTTTCATGTCAATAAACACACGTTGGCACGAAGTAGACGTTGTCAGGTGACAAAATCAAAGGGATCGATTTCTTTATTATCAAAGTCGATAGCCAGTCCTGAATATTCTATGAATATAAAACAACGTTGGGGTGGAGCTTGATTGTGACTTTGAGAAACAACAAGGATCGATTTTACGTTAACAATAGCGTAAAGTCGTATCCTTCTTACATGCAGGATGTCTTGTATCGAGTACTTGCGTAAATTGGTCGCGTTGTTGGAAAGAGATTCATTGCAGGATCGATTGTTCGATTCATCTCGAACGCGGTGATACTGTTGCTGAAAAAATTGGAATAAAAATATGATCCGATGATTTTAAGGTCGTATCGAGAACTGTCGTTCCACTGATGGACAAGTTGTTTCCCATAACGAGTGGTTGTTGCTTCCAATTAGGACGGATAACGCGTTCTTGTTACTTTTCCTGCAATTTTTAACGAGCTAACACGTGTATCGTTGTTCTAAACGAATCCGGCCACTTTTGTCGAATGGCGTTCTTTGAAAAATTATTTCGAACTATCTCTCATCATGTATCCCCTTTTTTTTCTTATATTTTTACTCGGCAATGGATTTACATCGAATTTCCAACTTCCTGCTTTTAATGGATATTTTCTGTTTACAAAAAGGGACTTAGAACGGGGAGTATTAAAAAGAACATCGCGGTAAATATTATTCTTCCATTAATATTTGAAGAATATACTGTGATGATATTAATTAAAATTGCTGATACTTTAGTAGAATAATTTATGCCACCGCAAATATAAAGTATAATAAAACCTTATATAACGGTCTATAAAATATCTTTGCTTGAAACGGTAACGAAGAAACGTTGGGAAATATTGAAGCAGAAAATACTGGTTTAAAGGTATATTTCAGAGTTCCAACCTATAATTCCTCGTTACAATTTCTAATAAAAATATTTTACGTTTGTACATTTTCAAACAACATAAAGGATAGCTTGCCTTGCTCAACTCTGTTTCAGAAATGATCTTTTATAAAGAATTTCACAATTTTAAGACCAATATAAAGTTGCTATTTAATTCACATATTTTACCGTCTTAATTTTATGTTCAAGATTTACCTTTCTCAAAATCAGGAAATGTTAAAAAAGAAACAATAAAAGTATGATGGAAACAAATAAAACTCGTATCCCTAGTTAACTCTTAACCAGTGAGGTGGAGTCTGATTATCCCTATAAAACTATAAAAGAAATATTTATTTCGATGTTTCCGTGCAAAAAGAATTTTATAGGTGCTGCTTGAACTAATATATCCATCAGAAACATTCGAATCCTTTTTCTCCTGAAAGAAATCTAAAAATTTAATGTTTAAGTAGAAAACAGTAGGATATGTCAGACGCCATAGCCAATTAATGGTTAAAACTCTTAGAACAGCCGCTATATTTAATAAAACTTCAATATTTGACATAGATTGTGAATTACGAATCACATTTACTTGTTAATAAAATTATTAACGCACCAACTTTCTTATTTCATACTTTTCTTATCATACGAAATATCAAACGAAATTACACTCTTACATTTTTCTACGCCTATATAAGTTTCTCCACGAACACGAGGCAAATACAACGACAGCTCTACGACTTTCGTTACCCCACTGTACGAAACCATTTTTACAAAATATGTCAGATTAATTATTCACAAGTTCACCGTACGTTTTCTATGAGGTTCACTCCGCACGTGTAGCGTCCGTCTCTCCGTTCGCATAACCACAATAGGGCTCTTTCAAACGCGCGCACGTACATCAAGCTTTATCGGTGCCCGCATTTCCTATCTAGATCGGTCTCAGTCCAAACAGATAACATCGCACGAAAGTTCCTCGCGTGGGGAGTCTGCTTAAAATTCAAACGATGAGGTTTGCGTTTATCATACGCCGTTTGCGTTTGTCTCGCTCGATATTCGATCGATCGGGCAAACGATTCCCTCTCGAAGCGTTCGAGAAATACGTAGGACTGTTGATACAAGCGCGAGTTCACGCGTGCCAAATATCGGCGAAAGTTTTGACACCAGAATGGTCAAACTTAATCATTTTTACCGGAATCCTCAAAATTACCCATTTGTATTATAATTTCTCGTACGTAAGAAATTTCGTTATCGTACACCGAATCAGGATATCTAAAAACGCAAGCGTACTCTTGTCCGAAGAGCCATGTTCGTCTCTTACAATTCGCATTCGACATTCGTGGCTTTCGCTGTTCAAAGTCGTTCTCGATAGGATTATTAAAGAACAGTGTACCGAAGCGACCATAAGAAATAAAAACATTTATACAAATTTCTTATACACGGAAGATTTATAATTTTACTTTGATACACTTTTGAGAATTTTTCTCTAGCTTCTGTAAAAAATAATTACAAAAGTTCGTCTCCCGCGGATTACGTATTTTTTTCTTTTATACACCTTTCATTTTGATTTCTTTGATACAAACAAGTATACTTCATTCGTCGGTAGTTCTAACGTTCAAGTGGGAGGCGTGCGAGGAATTAATTACTTGGCGCGAAAGATGTAAAAACGCTTCGTGCGTCAAAGGAACGTCATTGCGAATAGTATCAGCTTTGTAAAATTTAATCAGAACTTTTTACGGTATTTCATTATGCTTCCAATTTTTTTTTTTCTTTTTTTTTAATGTTAATAACTACGCTCTTTGAGGGAAAAGAACGAGGGATGCCACGTGTTGTGTGAAAATAAAAAGACACGTTCGGTAAAGTAGGATAAAGCTGGGTCATTTCTTCATTCATTGAATCGATAGATAATAAAAAGGAACTTTTATTGGGTTGCTCGGAATGTTCGTAATGTTTTTCACAAGCGTCGATATTATTTTCTGTCGTGCGTTTGGAAAAGATTGAAGGATTATTTATTACCAGCTTTTGTCGAATAATCTCTCGGTTCGACGGATTAAATGTCCACGTACTCTGTCGAGCAAAAAAGAACGTAATATTCGGTAAAACGTTGAATGTCTTCACGTGGGATCTTATTTATGTAGCTTCCAGACAGTTTTATAGTAAAGAATGTTACTCTTCGTACCTTAAGAAAAAGAAGTCTTTGGGGTGGTTTATGATACCAATTCCATCACTTTACTTTTCCAATTAATTTCCAACGGCTTACATATAGGCAATAAGAACGATCGCAGCAATGAAACTTTTAGCCTCGTTTAACTACAATTTTTTTTATCTCTGACCATCTGTTTCAAATCAAACTCCGCTTATTTTTTAAACCAATTAAGGTTGAGTGAAATATATCAAAAAATTAAATACCACTTTTTTGCGTCGACGATGTAAAAAAACAGTACCTCCAAAGTTTCTTTATTCTTTGGCCCCATCAAAGGACCACGATTCGTAAAAAAAAAAAGGAAAATGTAAAATAGTAATCGAAGCGCTCGATATCCGTTCTCAATACCAAGAGCAAACATTAGCAACGAGCTCGATTTCCGTGCCGCCTCGATTCTCCGAATTGTTCCGAATAATTGAGCACTTAGTTTTGTCGCAGCCTGACATCCCTCTAGGAACCAAGCACTCGTTTCTCATCGTGAGACTGTGTTTGAGCTTCGCGCGAAATACAGTTTACCGGCAGTCACGGTTCTCTGCTTGTTTTCCAGTGGTAAACAGGTACGTGTATCTCGTGAGAGTTGAGCGGAAGCGGAAGTGAGAATGTTCGTACGTGTATGTGTATACGTGTGTGCATAGGGTGTCCATTTTAACCACGAATACACAAATATATCGTCGAAGCTGTTAGCGACATCGGAATATGTTTCTGACGAGTTCTACAGCGTTTCGCGAATACCTTATGATCATCGGATAATTTCTTGGTGAAGACATATGTTCGATGCTTCGAGATAATTTTTATTTTCCTTAACGGAATCATTTTCCACTTTTCAAGTTCCATTTTTATTGTCCGACACTTAACAATCGCTCCTTAGTCCTCGAAAAAGGGGACAGTATCGCGCAAACTGAAACGGAAAGAATATATTACCCCTGTTAAGGACAGCTAACGACTTAATTTATGATACGGACGAACTCTAGCTATTTTTGAGAACGGTCATTTTCACATCTGGCATGTTATTAGTTTACGACCTAGAAACTGGCGAATATTTCGGTGTTTGTCGATTTCTGCTCAATAGCAAAGTGCCGTACCCTAAATCCTCACCAAGAACTGACGCACGTGTACTTCAGCTGCGACCTTCTGACACCGTCACATCTGCACCTACCCGACTTGGAACTGACATACGAACTCTGAGGGCGTGACATTGACCACCTCTCTTGACACCAGAATTTTGAACTGATTGGACATAGCATGCCTCCCACCCTCTTGGCGACGACACGCCTAACAAGGGTGTCTAATATTTAAGGAATGTCACTGTTACGATTAGATTAGAACTGTTTGAGAACTACGTTAGAACTGGATTAGAACTGCATAAGAACTGTATTGGAACGAGAACTGTATTAGCATTGAACAAGAACTGTATTAGAACTTCATGAGCAATCAGCTGCATCAACTCTCAGAACTATTGTGAACTATTACACTGTGAACTTATATTATCTGAATTAAATATATTATTTATATTATTGTTATAAATCGTGTTGGCATCTTTGATGCTATATAATCGACTCCACGAACACTGTGGGAGTCAACAATCCCAAAAGAACGGATGAAGAAGGTACACTCTGAAGAAAAAAACATAAGTCGAAAAGAGTGTATTATCCCTAGAAGTAAGACAAAGATTCTGCGTGACAGAAACAGATACGCCCGTGTACCTATGATGTTGACCTATCGAACTACTTCATATACAAGCCTCGCTCCGTAGGGTTCTTCGGTGTGAAAAAGTGACAAAGGGGAAATGGCTTTGAGCAGTTAATACATTTGACCGTGTTATAGCAAGCAACCTAAAAGAAATGTCCCTTTTTTCTCCTTTTTTTTTCTCCTTTTTTTCTCCTTTTTCTATCCTTTTTCTATCCTTTCTTCACCTTTCTTGCAGAGCCACGAAAGATTGATCTAACCCTTTGCTCTCCTAAATCTTTCTCAAGTTTCATTCTTAACTTTATATTGTCATTATTATGTGTCTATTGTGGAAGCTTGAAATGTTACTTTGGAAGATGGAAAAAATGATAAATGTTTGCGATTTCTTATTTGTTTGAACAATTTGCTTTGCTTTAACGCGAAATACAGAATTTCACTTGAAACTTAACCTCTGAATAAAATCACACTGTGTATAAAGGTGTATAAAGGTTTAATAAAAAACTTAAAATCTCGAGGTAAAGCTTGAGATCTCTCTATATGAAGAAACTGTGCCTATCGTAAGATGTCCTGTTTAAAACATTTTGCAGCATCACTAGTAGCTTCGACGAGGTTTTCGTAGGATAATTAAATTTGGACACACGGTATGCACGTTTAGTATGTACGAACGCAGAGATTGCGAGGAGTAAACAGATAAATAGACAGCGTGGAAGCGAGCGAGAAATTTATTCGACTGGTACGCTGCACTGAAATGTGTAGAGAAGGCGGTACAGATGCGTGGAAACAGCTAGAAACTAATAAGTGTATATAGTCTTGATATAATGTTGCAATAACGAGGTCGGTAATGGTGGTGGGAGTATTATGATGTTGCATGAACGGCGGAAGAAATCAGTAGGGAAGATGAGATGGTTAATTTCAGCTGTTTCAGCAGGAACAAAGGGTTGGAGTGCAGTAAATTCATTGAATAAAATAGAGTTAACAGTTATTTCGTCTTATCCTATATTTAGTATGAACGTCAACGTAGCACATGGTAAAGTTGTAAATATTAATAATTACGCGCGAAGCAAGATGCAATAAAAATTATTGAACGAGTATTTCGTATTCATCTTGGTTCGATTCGAGTGTGAACGTTCGTGAAAATAAGAAGTATCTAACAAAAATATTAATTGTTTTCGAACATGTATGCTATTGGTAGCGATTGTCAAGCTGTTTTTAAATAAGCAGATATATTAATGAAATATGATAGAAAACGAGACCCTGAGTAACAAGATTTCAATAAATCTCGAAAATGTACGTTGCGTGCAATTTATTGTTTTTTAAATATGGTAACTCGTGAAATATGCGTGCGCGGTTAGAATAAATGTGGAAATTTAAGTTGAATTATGGACACGGTAAACATGGTTATTTTTTTAACAATTTTCCAAGTAAATAATTTATGAAAAATTTTACAAGAAACTAACACATATTTCTACGACAAATAAATATAATTATAATCAGTTATAAAAAATAGGATATGATTTTTCATCAATTAATAATAGAATACGGGTCGAATAATACATTAAGGGGAATTGCACCGTGCCTGGTCAGACATCGCTAGCCACAGTGGAAGGACCGCGAATACGACAGACTGTGGCCAACTGCGTTGGATTGGGTCGAGTATTGATTGATACAGTAGAACCTCCTTGAAATGGACAGAAACATGACGCATACAGCTGAAGCTCATCCGAAATAGCAGAAGACCAATGGGCAGGGCAACAACGTACTTACACCGGACAGAGCAATTACAGCAATTACAAACGTAACTGGATATCGGTGAATTCATTTAAACCTAATTAGCTTAGACGAAACCGTGCTAAGTCTCGCAGAATCGCAACGAGAACACTTCGATCGATGGATTAAAATCTGTGCGAATACGATAATCCTAATCAACTCTGGATCCGGTAGAATCGTGGTACGCGTGATTCGATCGAAACGTATTCCATGCCTGATTAGATACCGTTATGGTTGGCTGGAATAGAATAAGGTTGATTGAAGCTCATTTAGAATGTGAACTTTTGCAATTTTAAGGAAACAGAATTTTCAATTTCAAAGTTAAACAAAAATGTTCGTCTCTAGCATTCGATTACGCTCCGATTGAACGTGAATATTACATTCTATTCTAAGAGAAACAAATTCTTTTTAAATCATTGTATTTAATTATTAATAATAGTAAAGTAGTAAATATTATAGTATTTAATTAAATATTAAATATTTTAGTATAGTTTTGTTTCTATAAATTTTCGTCTATTGAATACTACTTCGTCGATACATAAAATCTTGTTACCAAACCTTTTTTATTAACCAATTTCAGAAATTTCTCTTCGATTGCTACGTTCAGTTGGTTCAATTTAGAGATTATTCGGTAGAAGTTTATAATAAATACTCCTGGCTCGTTCCTTTTAGCTGCACAATAGAACTTAATACCAACGCCTGTCAAAAACGCAGCAAACTTTTCGAACAATCCAATATTTCCTTCAAATATTTCACACGCGAGTGCACTGAAAACGACTCACGCTCGCAGAAGCGTAGAATCGTGTTTGCCCCGAGCACAAAACGCTATTGTACGAGCGTTTCGTTAGCCTGTTACGAACGGAACAATTTCTGGGCTGTGACATCGATAGGCGTATCGGTTGCTCGCTCAGAGCAGCAAAGTGCTCACGCGAAACGTAATTTTCTGGCGCAACGTAGGCCAA
Organism: Ctenoplectra terminalis; assembly: GCA_019453375.1. Classification (NCBI taxonomy): domain Eukaryota; kingdom Metazoa; phylum Arthropoda; class Insecta; order Hymenoptera; family Apidae; genus Ctenoplectra; species Ctenoplectra terminalis. Next base: position 31,446 of record SMSQ01021028.1, read on the forward strand.
TACTCGTTAATGATACTTCGATACCGGCTAACTTATTATTGTGCCATATTACCTTGGCGAAGTCGGGTTCTGCATAAATCAAAAGCGTTTCTCGTCGAGACCATTTGTTGGGAGGACCCTCTACGAATGTTTAACCGCTTTGCCGAAGTCCTACGATCGACGCTTTATTGGGTTCGCGTGAAATGGAAAATTGAAGTTAGGACGAAAAGGGAATTATACGTTTGAGAAACGAACGTGGAATTGTAAAAGAGTTTCTAGCTTAGAAAGTATGGAAATGCATCCATTTTGCGAAATAAACTGATCGTAAATTGGAAATTTCTTTCGTAACGAAATATAGCCCTTCGCGGTCTGACTTATTAATTCATACTACTTTTCGAAAGTTTGAACTCGCTATACGTTTCAAGGAACGTAAAGATTATTTTTAAAAAAGGAATTTCGAACTGTGTTATTTTAAAAAAATAATTTAGAACTGTGTTATTTTAAAAAAATAATTTAGAACTGTGTTATTTTAAAAAAAGAATTTAGAACTGTGTTGTTTTAAAATAGGAATTTAGAAGTGTGTTATTTTAAAAAAAGGAATTTAGAACTGTATTATTTTAAAAAAGAAATTTAGAACTGTGTTATTTTAAAAAATTATTTGGAAAAGAAAAAGTTAGTAAAGTCCAAATTTTTGACTGCTAGTACAATTATGAATGTTAAATACGACGAATTAAATGGGACAATTGGAATTAGAATGTCGTACTGTATTGCTTTAAACAATTTACACAATTATACCGATAACATCGAAATGGAGACTCGTTAAATGTAACATCTGTTCGCTAAAAATAAAACCATGAAAAAATGATTAAATACGAGGTGTTCGATATCAATAAAAATCCAATGCCAGGTGCCACGGGATGGTGTAACGAATGGCTCACGCGAGGTATTTCTGCGAACTGAAATGACTTCGTACCAATTAACGTTTGGTTATTTCCCCGTAGCTCTATACCTGAGATGATTACGTTAAAAAAAAAAAAAAGGTTCCATAACTCTGGTACAAAAAATATTCCGATTTATGCAACATTTCCTACATTTTCTCTTCCAATTCTACTCCAATCGTTAAAATATGGAAAAAAAGAGTATGCAAAAAAAAATTCGCGTGGCAAGACAAGCTTCCAAACTTTTTTCGCAGTCAGAAAATATAAATTCGTTTAATCAGACATGGGTTATCCAACGGACAAAAAAAAAGGTTGATAAAAATGGCGACTCATAGGTGGAACACAAGCCTCCAGCGCTTCGGTAATCGAGCGAAACAACTTGTTTCAGCAGCCGATTCAGTACGAGTGTCACGTTGACACGCGTCGCACCAGGGCGCAACAAAATGCTCGTGCAAAATGTAATTTCCTGGCTGAATAAAGCCAATCATTAATGATGCGTCCCATCCCGCCTCGTTCCGTCGACCACGACACCCTCGAACCGGGACTTTTCAGCAATTTCTGCTTATCGTTGTTTCGCGTGTCAACGACGAGCAAAAAAGAAATTAATATTCGGCGGAAATTATAATCGGTCGAGTTTCAAATGGTCGTCAAGCGTTTGGTGAATAGGAACAGGAAATTGGATTGATTTGAGGATTCGTTTATTTCGTTTGTTCTTTCGACGTATGATTTGGGAATTATAAAATTTTCCTTGCGTTAACACTGGAACTATCGAAGTGATTCAAATGATCAACTCGTGATTTCTCATAGATATTTTATAAATTAAGTAGGGTGCCTTTAGGGGCATTTTTTATTATTTTACATTGCAGATGTAGATAAATGTTTATTTACGTTTTCACGTACCGTTCATTTAGATTTCTTTGGTAAAATAAGTTAATACGATGCTTGTCCTAATTTTAGTTCTACAAAATTCTAACATTTCTTTTCTTTTAACGTAGCTTCGCTAAAAAGTTACTGCTGGTTACAGAATAACTCGTAGACAAGCCTAAAAGTATTCATTGCGCTCATGATTTACTTCACATTTCACTTATTCCGATTTACCGAAGTAATAAATATAATACAGATATTAAAACATTAAAACATCTATTTATCAAGTTACAGCATAAATTTTTCAACACCAACGCCACAAATGACACATTTACTATACCTCCTCAACTTTTTTGTTTCTAATACAAAATCATTCCCTTCTCAATTGTACCATCGCTCAAAGGACACCCTGTACTCTATAAAATCGGCTCAGTGTCAAGGAAAGCATATCCTTAAACGAGATCGGCTCGACGGTAGCCCACTTAAGAAGAAAATTCTGTTTTCCTACCACCGTTCAGTTCGAGCGTATCGACTCAGGAACCTTCGACAGAATCAGCTCGCCGTTCCTTTAAAAGATTCTCGTAAAACGTATAAACAACTCGTGTTTGACGAACGACCCTCGCCGATCGCGTACATTTCTCGCTGTTTAATTAGCCTGCGCCCATTTTATCCTGCGAAAGAAACTTCCTCGCAGAATGGGGTGATTATTTTCGGCTACTCGTCGTTCCTACGCTCAATCGTGTTCCTAGACGCGATTAAAAATGTAAAACGATCCCGAAGTCTCGGTGTATTCCGTGGCATGTAGAAATTGTTCGGTGTGTCGTAAAGATAAGGGGTTGATTGTATTTCTGCGGGGGCGCGAGTTACTAATGGAATTGACTTCCTTTCGCGTGGCAACGAGGGGAAAGGGGCAAACCGCTGGCAGAAAAAAGGGAGCGGGTTATAAAGTACGAGAACAACGACCGGTTTAAGCGGCGTTCGCAGTTAAAAGTTTGCGCTGCAAAAAATATCGATCCTCCCACGGCGAAATTACCGGAACAATTACCGGTTGAAAGTTGAATTTTCACCGAGGGAGCTTAATCTCTGCGGGGCGTTGTCTGTCTTAAGATTTTTGCTTCCTCGTCGGTGAGTTTGTGGTAAATTTTTTTTTTTTTTAAATATGTTTGTATTCTTCATGATAATAATGGAAACGCGCCAAGATCGAGCCTTCGATTCGTTTTTTCTGTACAACTTTCTTAAGGTTTAAAGTTGGAATTAATTTTTCAATATCAGAAGATTGTTTCGATTGTTAACCAAGTGCTTTGGAAGAAAAAAGATTGGTAGAAATTGATTGACAACGTTTAATTTTTATGTCGAGTTAAGTGGGCGAGAGGGTGGTTTCGTGCGACGAAGAGGAAGAAGAGTGAAATTATTTGAATAATAAATTAGAGTATGGTTTCATTTAACACTAGAACTATCAAAGTGGTCAAAATGACCCGTTCATAATTTTTTATAGAAATTTTTTAATCGACTGTGGCATCTCAGAGGCAATTTCCCGCGATTTTCAGTTTAAAATGTAGACAAAGCTTTGTTTACCCTGCATCGCGTATTTTTTTACATACCTTTCATTACGATTTTTTCGGTAGAAACAAGTATGCTTTAATCGCCGGCAGTTCTAGTGTTAACAGATGTTGTAAGTTACGTCGCAGGTAATTTACAGTAATTGTTACACGATTAGCTGCTTGAGTGATGTGATGTACGCGCAGGTATATTCGACGGAGCAATTTTGAGTTTAGCGGTTAGCTTAAGAAATGGTTGGTGATTTATTAGAGCGAAATTTTTACCGTCAGTGGTGCTCGTTACGCGTTGAAAAATGACTTCATTTAGTATCGTAATCCACGAAGATGAATATAGATAGTGGGTGGCTTTCTTCGACTTACCATCAGCTTTCGTCGTTTAAGGGAGTTAGTTGAACTGTTATTTCAGTCCTTTAAATAAGTATTTAGTAAAGCGATGAAAAATTTACTAGGATAAAGTTGATGAAACTGCACAGATTACCGTGTACTTATTTTTATTTAGTACTCAAAATAATAACAAAATAAAAAAAGAAGGAAAAAAAAATTGAAGCATAAAACGAGGACAAAAATAAGTATATTGCTCAACGTATTCCACGAAATTCAATATAGCTTCGTTAAATGTACAAATAGAATGAAAGACTGGCCTAAAATACGATTATGAATAAATAAATTGAATAATTATCAAGTTATTATGCACGAAAATTTCTGTTCAAATTATTATTAATAATTCGTGACATCATTACACCCTGAAATATTGATTACTAGGATAAACAGTGAAACAGCTTACAATTAGTCAGACGGATCGGTAGTGATACGACTGTATGATTATTGCTATCAAGCTGTTTCCACGCAACACGCAAATAATTTCCGGTTCAACGTCGAAACAAGCTCAAGAAAATTGTTTTCACTTCTAATACAAGAAACTAATAAATCGAAAATTTAAAATCTTTCGTTTCTATCTGGTTTTATCGACATGAATCGAATCTCATACACTATGGCTGGAATCGAATGTTATTGACATAAATTGTCGATTTGAATAATTCAAATTGTTCTCGTATTTTTCGACCAGATTTCTCGTTCGAACAAAACTCGTGATTATTTATTCCACAGTTCGAGAAATCTTGTTTATTCGAAATCGTACGGAAATTATTATTTGAGAAAATAGTAAATTCCAGCATACATTCGGTAATTTTAATATACATTTCTACGCTGATTCAATCGGTATTGTTTTAATATTTTACGATACGCTTGGTATCAAATATGACATATATTTTTTATTACACACTTTATCAGAGAAATATTTAATCGACCAATTCAAAAATGCCATTTTTAATCAAACACGATGATTAAATATCTGTCCACGCTGTTATTCAGAAAATTTGATACTTTCGGTCTCGTTCACTGTTCGATTTAAATAAACGTTTCATTTCTATCACAAAAAGATCTCGAGGACATCTATCCCCTGTTCGTTAGCCGAACACTGTTCTCGTTTACAACTATTCGTCGTTTCGAGAAGTCTTAAAGATCCTCTGCAAATCGTATTACAATTCCTCTTGAAAGATTTCAAATACCTTTGTTGTATTTTACGATTATATCGAATCAACCGTTTTATGTTTGCACCATTTATTCGAAATGTTCGCTGTTTCGAACCCTTCGTGCTCGTCCTCCCTCTGGTATCTTTGTAAAGATACTATTGCTTGTAAAATGTGACTTTATTGTTATGGAGGCACGACAGTGTTTCCTGTAAAACAGATATTTCCTGTCACAATTTCGATAAAAAGTTTTATTCCCATCCGAAATATTGAACCAAGCGCGCGTTTTATGAAAAATCAGCGATTCGTTATAAAATTTGCTCTACTGTTGAAACTTGTGATTCAATATTGAAATCACTTTTTTTATCGTCGCACGAACACAGTCTTTGAAGTTACAACGGTGTGTTTGAAAATCTGTTTCATCTTTTCAGACACGGTGTAGGTAATCAGAGGAAAGCGGTTTTTCGATGTTTCACTTTGTGTCGCGACAAACATCAGAGACCAACTCGTATACAATTTATTCTACATCCGTTTGTCAACTGTTTGCTATTGCGAGAGTAACTTTTTTTTTCTGTTGAACGTTAAGCAAAAATTTGCATGCCTGAGCAACGAACGCATGAATAACTGTTCGCGTGAAAGCAACAGATATTATTTAAATCATCGTACTTGATTCCTTAACAGCGAACACGATTGAACGCGTTTTAAGAAATTTAGAGAAACATCAGCTTTACGATCGATGAACATTGATTCGCCTTAAAAATTCACGATACCGCTAATGTTTGGTCGATACGATTAATTTTGACGCTCCATTGAAAGCCGATTCCCCGAGGATTGAAAGTTGCGGTCTCGAGGTCTGAAAGGTGAATGTTAATTTAGCAAGTTTCGAAGCGATTGTGACGGAAGACGGTTGTCTTGCCTCGGAAGTTGTTTTACACTCGCGACGCACGTGTAAAATTCACGACGTTCGCCAACGCGTGTTAATTAAATTTGTAATCGACTTGGCGAGTTAATAGTGAATTATGCGCGAAAACTTTTCTAATCTAATACAGGGAGGGAGAGAACGCGACTCGCAACGCGACTCGCAACGTGATTGCGATTTCGACGAGATAATTTAACCAGCATCGAAACCGTTCGTTATTCCCGCCGCTTAATTTTATGCGCGACGCTTCGATCTCGAAGCGACACGAATTTGTTGTACATTTTTCACTCTGTTCCGTGAATCGAAACTGCTGGAAAAAGAGATTAATTGGAAGCAGCGAACTCGCAGGAGGAAAATTATGGTCCTTTCGTTGCAGTCGTACGAATAAATGCTCGATGCGTTGAAATTTAAATGACGTTTTCGTTCGACGTGTTCGCCGGAAAAATAAAATGAACGATTGTTTCGTTGGCGAACATTGTTGCAGGTTGTTTGTAATTTTTATTTCTCATCGCGATGCAGAGGTTACAAAATATTTTTGCTTCGTTCGCGCGATACTTTTGAAATTATGATAACATATTAAACGGGAATAATTGGGTTCGGAATGATTTTTCACGAAACACATTTTGCGCGAGGTGTATTCGGTATCGATAGGATCGAATCGATCGTGTGCTCAAACGTTGGTGACGTTTCCCTTTTTCAATTAAATCGAGCGGTTCAAATCAATTACTCATAGCTGCGCGTTTCCGACAGACGCGTAATGAAAATTGATCTTAATGAATGTTATTTAATACGTTTCGCCGGCCTGCTTGGACAAGTTTTAATGGAAAATTATATAATGCCCGCTTGTCGGATATTATAAACTTTTACGTCTAACGCTGAGTTTGAGATTAATTGAAGTATACGGAGTTGAATATTTTACAACTTCGTTCCCTGTTTTAATGGGCCACGCATTTAATATTACATTCTGCGCTGATGTCAACCCGACTATCATACCGAGCTTCGTTGGTTACTCTATTTGTGTAACTACACGAAACTTTCGGTGGGTTCAAACGAATTTTAGAATTCATCAAAAATTAATTTAACGTCAGAACTACGGACGATTAAAATATACTTATTTGTATCAAAGAAATTAAAAAAAAAAAAAAATTTTTTTAAATCCTTAAATTAAAAAAAAAGGTAGATTTTTTAGAAAAATTAGATTTCTTACAAAAATTATAGACTCATCATTGTGACTGTTCTAATAACAAAATACTGACAACTTAAATGTCATAAAATGCTTCTTTAAATCATCGCGTATTGTACACAGTGTTTAATATAAAATACATCTTTATCCTTCTCAAAACTTATAAATATTTGCTTAGACAATTACCCAGTTATATTTTTTCTACATTCACGACAACTTTCCAATACTCCGCTTAAAATAATATTATTTCTCTTAGCTTCCGTAAAACAGAAACAAATTTCAAAGAATTATTAACCAACGCGTCTAATTTTTTCTAATTTAAATTACACACTTTTATAATAATGAACACAATGGAAAAGTACACGAGATATTATTAATTGCTCCAATTTATAATACATCGCTTAATATGAAACAAACCTGGCTTCAAGTCTCAACTCTCAACACCGTTGATCTCTCGTTGCCAGTTTGCGAGCATCTTCACAGTTGCATCAAGCATCTTTACGAATCTCGTTACTCGCAAACCTGATCCATCTTACGCGTTGAACAGCAAGAAGCGTAAAGAAGCCTCTAGAGAAGCTAAAAGATTTGACAAGGAAAAAGTTGGAATTGCTGCAAGTGTCGGGCTATTATAGACGTACCGCTCAAACGCGAGAAAGTGAGAAAACTTGGCTCGTGTCTAATGAAATTGGCTCGGTGAAAGCCGTGTAGAAAAGCTATATTCGCTGGCTGTTCAACTTGTACCTCGGCTAAAGAAATCTCCGGCTGTCGTGCTACGAAAGCGACCCTCTGAATTGTTTCGCAAACATCACGCTTCCGCCAAGGCCTTTTACCGCCCTCCGGATGTATACCCACGACATTTTTGCGAAAAGTTCCTCGTGGAGAGGTCGACATAAAGAGAGGGGCTCGAGTTCGTACCTTTGCTCGTCCAAAAGTCGGGCTCGTACTTTTATTTGTCCATGTTACTGTCAATCAATATATTATTCGCGACACTGTGGCTGAAGTATAATTGAGGAAAATTGCACGGTCAGTTACAGAAATCTATATGCGCTTTATGAATTTGTAACATCGTAAGGAAGACGATTTTTTTTTGTATCGAATCGTGTATTTATGGAACTTCGATATATGTTAAAAAAATAAAATTGTGCGTTCATTGAACTTGGATAGGTATTAAAAAAATGGAATTTTTATATATGATAAAAAAATAAAATTGTGCGTTAATTGAACTTAGATATGTATTAAGAAAAATAGAATTGTGTATTAATGAAACTTCGATACATATTAAAAAAAATAAAATTGTGCGTTGATTGAACTTAGATATGTATTAAAATAAATAGAATTGTGTATTAATAGAACTTAGATATGTGTTAAAAAAAATTAAATTATGTAGTAATGAAAGTTTAGTCGTGCGTTAAAAAAATAATTCTATCGAAGTTATTCTTCTGTAATGCAAGTACTTCTATTTATTACGAGATCATCGACTTTAAGGTAAATAAATGGTTTCGCAGAGAAACGCTAATGATGTTCGTGCCCCGAAAACAGATGACTTGTCGATTACGTTGCACAATCCATTAAACAACGGTGAACGTTGACTGAATCTAGAGTAATGATTTGTATGCGGAATTAAGCGAAATAGGATTACACGGAGATTAACTCCCTGAACGCAATCTCTTCATCGCGTTTGTTCCAATTAAAAGTATTATTTCCATGATTGATGAATTTTGATTTAACATAACTGAAACTTTGGAACTCTGCTTATTTTTCGGTATGATCTGAAAATCTTCTTATCAAAATTCACTTGACATTATTTATTAACTGTTTATTCCAGATCATTTTCCGGTATTTACCCATTACATGCCAAAAAGAACATTTCACTTAAACACAAATAAAACAAATCACGATTGAAAAAATTTCAAATTTTCTCTTCTCTACGTTATGTTTCTACGTGTCTTAAATTTACCAGAAACCGTAACAATTAATGAATAATTGCGTGCAATAATTAATAAGGCTTGTATTTAACATTTTCAAACTTGTAAATTAAAAAAAAAACCTCTCCAAAATTGATATTTCTGAATTTGTGCAATAATTAATTTTTACACGTAAAATTCCAAATATTAATTCAATTTCACACGATTCAATGCATCTTTCGAATGTTTACTTCGAAAACGTTTGAAAATCAATGTAATTACACGGAAGGTTATATCTTTTATCCGAAATAACGATCGAGCTGAGTTGTAGAGGCACAAGTTGAATTGGATCATAGAAAAAAGTTTTTAATCTACCCTAGAAATCGTTTCCCCTCTCGCTATCTCTCTCGCTGTTGTTTAGAGTTCCCTGTTGTGTGATAAATTTGTAAAACTCATGGCAGGAAACGAGCTCCCGGGGCAATTATTGCTTTAGGATATCGCGAAAAGGAAGAAACGATGGGAATCGGAAGGGATGGGTGTACCGGTGAAACGTTATTTTCATCGATGGCTTTCTGAAACTCTCTCGAAAGCAATTATCCTCGCGATATTATTATCTCTGGTCGACAGAACGACGCTCTTGAGGCGTGTCACGATACTTCTTCATCTTTTTTCTTCATCTTTTTTCTTCATCATTTTTCTTCATCTTTTTTCTTTATCTTTTATGCGATTTATATGGAGAAATATAACTCGTTACTTGTTATTTATCTTATACAGTACAGGACAAATGTATTCGGACAAATTATGTTTCTGAATATACTTAAATGATTCAGTGTGTTAACATCAATCATTAAATGCTCAATTAAAATGCTTGTAGAGCATTAAATATAACAAATTTCAATATAAAATATATATTTTAAAATGGTAGAGAAATATGTCAAATGATATAAGTAAGAAATATGTGAGAGAAATATGATATAAGTAAGCGACGTTACCGTGATAACAAACAAACAGAAAAAAATGTCCGAATTCACTTGTCCGGCACTGTACACGCATACGCATTTTATTGATGTTTATCAAACATTAAATATTAAGCAACGGTGGTTCTCCGTGAAATGGCCCATGATTCGCAAGAAGTTATTCCGTCGCTTGAAAAAAAATTTACGAAATGAAATATAGCAATAAAGAAGTTTATATTTTATTAATGGACGCGCTCAGCTGTCGTAATTACTTTCCTCTGCGTGTCGCAGGCCATTTCACATAGAACCACCGCAACACGTGTTAACATGGAACGGTTCCAAGTGACCCAGCGTATACATATATGCTTTTCAGATAGCTTTTTACCTGCGAACATAATATCATATCATCAACGTGTACTTTCCTACAATGTTCTTTAAAAATTGTAGACCAACTAATCCGACGATCAAACGATTTAAGCGATACATATTGATCCAGAACTTACATCGACTCAAAGAATACGTCGCTGTGTAGCTGGTAAAAAATTCTGTGTCGAAAATTCGAATCAGAGACACCAATCGTCGTTCGTCTTTTAAAATTTTTCTTTCGTTTCAATAAAAATGATTCTCGACAACTGTACTTTATAAATTTAAACAACCAGACATTTCTATCTATCGAGCTCCGAACTAATTAATACACGAACTGTAATAAAACAACGAAGTTTCTCGCCCAGGTACAAATTGTTTCTCGTTCAAGGATGAAACACGATAGCGTCTCGATTCCTCGCGTTTCCGTTTCAGCGATCTAAATCTCCAGTTGGTGTTTATTAACGCGACTTAATGGTATATGGGAATCATCGAGTAAAGTTTTAATGAAGTTGGCCCCGTTAAAGCCGAGATTCGAGTAACACCGAAGTCGATGATAAACAAATCACATTTCGTCGTCCGTCTCTCTGTCGTCGAACTCGTTCGAAGTTTCCTGCTCCCGGTAGAATACTCTTTTCTGTTCCAGTTAATGAAAGACCAAGCAATACGTTTTTTTTTTCCCTCTTCGTTACCATATTTTATAGATTATACCGGAACTCGTTAAACTTTGTTCCAAGCCGGACGTTCGTTTCTCGGACAGGAATTGCTAACGAACAGCGTATATATCGAACGAAAAAAAAAAATTTATCGACGCAAAATAGGAAAAATTTTTGAAAAAGTTCATAACAATGAATAGTTTTCACGGGAATTGTAATTTCGTGGCGTGACAAATGTTCTGGCGAGTACTGCGGCAGTTACTGTCTACGAACTTAAATTAACGACAGTGGAGATTATTTTTTTTTTTAATTATAAATTTTGTGGGATTAGAGATAAAACATTGAGTTTATAAAGAAAAAAAAAAAAANACTTCCCTGACACCACGTTTCCGTCTTCGCAATGTCTATCCACACCTCTCTCAACAACACACTGTGTCCTTTCATCCCTCGCTCGCCTTAATATATCGCTAGTCCCTTCCGTGGGACATTCGACGCCGAGATTCTTTTGCCGGGCCTGGTTTATGTCCTTTTTATAACTACGCTTGCTTAAAAAGTACTACAATTTTTAACATCGCATCAACTGTACAGACTGTATCAGTAAAAATAGCATGGCTTGAGAATGTAGTACTGTGCAATAAATTAAAATTATTTAAATTATTTAAGCGAATTAAATGACTTAAATCTCCGTGGAAAATTATATTTTCTCATAAAGAGTCACTTACGAAAGCGGATACTCTTGGTACTTCTTGTTCATCGTTGAAATTCTCATACAAAGTATTTTTACTTGAGAACTTGGAACAGGAGTCGGTATCCTGAGGATAGTTTAAATTAATTTTCTCCGCAGTTATTTCACAATTATACACGTTACAACTTGACGAGTCGGATTTGAAGAATAGGTGCGGATGTATCAATTTTCGTCGCTTATTCCGAGTCTGTTTAATTTCTTCGTTGTTTGTCGTCAAAATTTATAGTAATCGCATACTAGGTGAGACTGTGGCAATATATGATGCTTCGCTAGATTTTTTGGCGTTCACGTTGTGGTAGGAGGTTTACGAAACAACTGCTTTACAATTCACCAGTGGTCTCCTTTCGTATACTCCATGTGGATGAAACCAGACTAGCTTGTTGCTGTTAAGAAATTCTTATTGGTGACTCGTGTCACCTCCGTTGAAACGTGCCTGGAATGGCGCGCCCTGAGTTCGAGGGCCGTAGGGTGAAAACTTCTAATTTTGGTCCTTGCTGTGGTGGTCGTTAAACCAGAAATTTAGTTGAGAACCGAGAAAAGTTCGAATGTAACACTAACTACGTAGTTAGTGAATTTGTCCGGTATCTGCGTTGCTGTATCGGATCAAAATAGAGAATGCATAAAAAATGAAAAATAATATTTGTATTTAAATATAATTATTTATCGAACGAGAACGGTTTAAAAATTAAACGCTATCAATGCGTGACTGGGATATAGATAGTGAATGTAAAGCATAGAAATTATAAAATTATAAAATACGTTGTAAAATATAGTAAAAAATAAAGTAGAAAATTGTAAATATTCGATACCGACTGTTCTAGATTCTTAAAATAATTATTACAATTTTTTCAAACTCCCAGATACGATCAGTGTAATTCCAAACGTATAAAATTCGACACGTACACGCCTTTAAGGAATTAGATTCCACAAAGGTTCTAAGATTCCAGGATTTAGTAAGGATCGGGAAGATTTTGAGAAAATGTCACAGGTCCTTGACAGCCATAACCCTTGGATCGAAACTTATTCGTGACGATCTTACAATATTTACGACAAAGATAATTTTATACTCGAGAAATCTGGCGAGACGCATAGAAATTTCATAAATTTCATGGTTCACCGACTAAAGGTTCTACGGCTCCTCAGAGTCCTTAAGGATCTTATAATCTTTGAAGTTCTGTAAGTTCTGTAAGGCCCTTGAGGTCGCTAAAGTTCTGTGAATCATTTAAGTCCCGAAGCTTCTGTGATCTTTAAAATTTGTGGGACTCTTGCTGTTTTTGTAATCTTTCGAGTCACCGGAGTTCCCGTTGAGCTTAAAAATCCCTGTGAGCATTGTAACTTTGCGCAAATCTTTATACTAAAAATTACCGCTCAGTTTCAAGACACTTCTCACGTAGAAATAGCAAGGTCTGCCAACTGTTAAAAATTTTATCAACTTCAAACTTCTTTTAAACACAATTGTATTGATCGTTCAAAAGAATTTTGTTAGCTTCGAATCTTTTTGTATCACTGCAAACCATAAAAAAAGAGCTTATATAATTCGTAATTAAAGTTCTAAACTCAATTATCCATCTGGTTGTGTAATTCGTTACATAATTCGTTTCGTAACATCTCCTCGATTCAGCCAAGAAATAAATTAAGAAACGAAGCACCAGAAGAAGCAATCATTAATCTTTCGATACGAGACGATCGAATGAGCCTTCATTGACGACTTAATTTCTATACAAATTGTCGTCAAAGAGGTTCCCTTTGTCAGGCCTGGAAAATCCCAAGAAACCAATATTCACTGGGGAGCGGCTATATCGTCGACGATCTTGAAACAGTATTGATTAAGGGGTTAATTAATCGTGGTCGTAGAGCGTCAACTGGATTGCTACACCCCACAAGAAGAGCTCGTGACACGCTCGTGGATTTCGGTTCTTGGTTTGCTTGCGTAATTGTTGCTCGATTTTCATGCATGGCTTCCTTACAAAGCTGACGATGGGGTTGACGCAGTAGTGCGCAATTCTCCTGCCGCGTTCCCAGGAACCTGTGCTAATTGCGTATCGATTATGATTGTACTACTGTTTAATAATTGTGTAAAATATTTCCTAAAATACAATCTTTAATGTTAAACCTACCGGCGATTGAATTAATCCTCTATAGCCCGAATTTTTTTACTTTGTCTACTTATCAGAGGAAAAATTACGATTGATTACAGTTTTTCGCTTCGATTCGAAAATACTTAAAGTAATAATTTCTATAGATGAATTCTGGTATCACTGCGGTAATACTGTGATCAAATTTAATATGACAGTGATGACTAAATAAAATAAATTTTTTTTAAATATAGATACACTAATTTGTAACTTTTAAGTCACACGGTGCCACAGAGGGTTAATTTATTTGTACCGAGAAAATAAAAATTTCAAAGTTAATGAAATTTGGAATATACAAATTCGTGAATTTCCAGCTATGGTCCTCTCTGATTTTACGCACCGTGTATTTCGTTATTTTTCCACGAAAAATTTGATACGTCGACGGGAATAAAAATGCAGGGAATATTCAAATGCGCATTGTTTGGACACCGATAAATTTTAATTCGTCCGAAGCGAAATGCATTTAATCAGTCTCCGCGATCGAGAACTGCAGCTTCGCAATAATTGCAATAATTTATTGATCCGAGCCTGGACGCGTACGTATAGCTGATATTTTAACAATAGCAGCGCTTGATAAATTGAACGTAAAATTTGTGGGTTTTCCATTCGACTATTTAATGTAAAATCATTACTGTACAATGAATCTCCAAGTAGTAGTATCGGTAAATAGTCAGCCACATTTGTAATTGCGTTTATCATGTTTTATTTGGATCTTTAAATTGTCGTTGAGAAGCCTCGAAATACAGTACCATTATTCTGTTTGGAAACAAGTTTCAATAGAAACCGATATGAAATTCTGTCGTTTCTCGCATCGCATCGATAATCTCTGAGAATCGAAATCGATTTATCGGGCAATAAAATTAACAAAATCTGATTTCTCCTAATATCGTGTAATATTTCCACGCTCGCAGCTCGTTCTTCTCGAAGCCTCATAAATTAAATGGTTTTGAAAACTGATGGGTTTTTTTAGAATAATTGTAAACGTTCAAATTAAGGAAACGTATATTTAACACATACATACGAGGTGACGCGTGCTCGACGGTCAAACTAAGACTAACTCTCGTACAACAAAAAAAGGAAAACAAAAGGTAAACTAAAAAGGATTAAAAATAACGACATCTTCTGGCAACGTTCGTTGGTATGTCGATAATAACGGTGATAATATCGATCTTCTATCGAAAACCGAAAAATTAAACGATATTCAACATCTTTCGAGAAAAATTCTTTATGCTTCGACACAAGTAGCTATACGAATTAATCTATAATTCAAGAAACTGTCGTGGAACTTGTAAATAAATTTTAACGTTAAATTCCTACTGCTATGAAAAAGAAGCGTGAAAAATTTATTTATTTTGCATTTCACATCTTGCACTCTATCTTCTTGAAGTCTTGCGTATTCTATTGTCTGAAGTCTTGAATTAGCAATTTTTTATTATTCAACGGTCAAGAATAATTTAGTAATCCATTTCCAAGCAATAACGTAAATCCACAACAAACAAGCCTCTCCAAACGATCCAACATTTATCATAAAATTTTCACCGCGATTAATGACCAGTACATTCAGCCGAGTCATCGCTCAACAGCCATAACTATCGATCGACGTTCACCAGATTCACCGTCATTGTGCCCACGTATACCAATAAAACCGCAACGGAAATGTAACGGGTCGCTGTTTCATTTTCCCAAACCCCTAAAAGCACGTCCCCCATTCCAACCATTCGCGAGTTCCACAGAAAACGAAGATTTCATTATCAATTCCTCGGATTTATTCCAATACAAGATACAAACCCCGTTTAGACATTTCAGCCCATTGAAAAGGTTCCATTAAACGATCTGAAAGCTCTCGTTTCGCAATCCCTATTGATGTCAGCGACAAAGTTGCATATTTCAGCTAGTTTGCTAATTACATCGTTCCTGAAAATGAAAATACTCGATGAACAGTTGTGCACGGTCGTAAGAAGGACAGTCTCTTGTGTAAGAGAATATTTATACCATTGATGCTTGATTAAATAGAGTCTTTGATTGATAGACAAAGGGACACAAAGATAGGTGGACCTTTTGAGATGCTAGTTTTGAACGATTTATTTCTAGATCGTAATTGAAATTGTACTTGGATTATATATTATAAACTGAATAGAGTCTTAGAAATAATTTACATGTTGCGTTAAGTTTAGTAAGAATTCGATATAACGAAAATAAACGAGGATTTGTTGTACTGTATTTTTATCATATTTATATATTTCTATCCTGTGATATTTTTGTATTATATTATAATTTTCAGTATTGAACAGAGACTATATTACAATTTTTGCATATGAATCTTTAATACTTAACCCTAAATTTTCATTCGGTTCTTAGAAATAGTTTGCACGTTGTATTAAGCTTGGTAAGAATTTAATATAACGAAATTAACGAGGACAATGATAGGGTTATAATTTAGAGTACTATATTTACATCATACTTATATATTTTTACTACGCGATATTTTTGTATCATATTATAATTTTTAGTATTGAACAGAGACTATCTTACAACGTTTGCATACGAATCTTTAATACTTAAACCTCTCCTTTATTAATCAATGTGTTTCGCAACATAATGACAAAACATAGCGCCTTGACACAATTATTATATTAAAATAAAACAACTCGTTTCAAACTTAAATCGCACAATCTTCACCAAAAGCAATATAAAAGGCAACATCAGTCACCCTTGTCCAACGAAACTTCTTGTTTTCTTCCAGATGCAACGAATCCGGCGTGAAAATAGCACACGTCCCTGAAGGAAGGAAACGTGTTAAAAGAATCGGTCCCAGGACGATGACTTAAGTTCCATGCTCGAGGGGCCACAGCGATCGCGAGGAAGAAAGCAACAATATTGCAAATGGCTGTGGGGCAGAATCGATACCGTGACGCAAAGAACCGTGAAAGTTGTCGAGGTCGAGGTGATTTCCTCCCTGTATCACTGAGCCAATCCAGCGTGTGCAGCTTCGAGATCGATGCGTGTAAAGTTACCGCGAACTGAACGCCCCGAAGCAGTTGTTCGGAAACACNGGACAATGATAGGGTCATAATTTAGAGTACTATATTTACATCATACTTATATATTTTTACTACGCGATATTTTTGTATCATATTATAATTTTTAGTATTGAACAGAGACTATCTTACAACGTTTGCATACGAATCTTTAATACTTAAACCTCTCCTTTATTAATCAATGTGTTTCGCAACATAATGACAAAACATAGCGCCTTGACACAATTATTATATTAAAATAAAACAACTCGTTTCAAACTTAAATCGCACAATCTTCACCAAAAGCAATATAAAAGGCAACATCAGTCACCCTTGTCCAACGAAACTTCTTGTTTTCTTCCAGATGCAACGAATCCGGCGTGAAAATAGCACACGTCCCTGAAGGAAGGAAACGTGTTAAAAGAATCGGTCCCAGGACGATGACTTAAGTTCCATGCTCGAGGGGCCACAGCGATCGCGAGGAAGAAAGCAACAATATTGCAAATGGCTGTGGGGCAGAATCGATACCGTGACGCAAAGAACCGTGAAAGTTGTCGAGGTCGAGGTGATTTCCTCCCTGTATCACTGAGCCAATCCAGCGTGTGCAGCTTCGAGATCGATGCGTGTAAAGTTACCGCGAACTGAACGCCCCGAAGCAGTTGTTCGGAAACACGGACGTGCCAGAAGGAAAACGATGACAATTGGCCTGATTCTCACGCGCCAGTGTTTCGTTTAGACTCGACCACAGCCGATTTCACGCGCATCGACAATGAGCTTCTTCAACTCGTTGCAACAGTACGTGAGCGACAGCGTTGCCAATTTGAGCCTGAGCCCGAAGAGGTTCTCGTTCAGCCGCGAGGACTCCGGGTCCAGCGCGACCGGCAGGAGCGGATCCACCGGAAGCGTGACGGGCACGACCAACACCAACTCCACCGCGCAGCAGTCGACTCCTCATGGATATCCAAAGGTGAGATCGGATTCGTTTAAAAATATTATAATTATGTAGGTAGAGAATTGACTTGGTGTGTATGAGAGAGATACCTCTCGTAAAACATAGGTTTCAAGTTTTAGGCCGTACCAATACGATGAGACCTCGTTTCCAATTGATTCGGCCTTTGGCCGGAAAATAATGTAAAAGAGCCGAGGAAACATAGTTTTAGTTTTTAATCTCTTGCCCTATAACCACGAGTCACACTCGTGGCCCCGATTCTGGATAAAATACAATAAAAAGACACAATATTTATGATAAAGTTCAATTTTAGCTTTAACTGTACTTTAAATTTACAATATTGAAGATTAGCAAATACAAAATACGTGTAATAATTCAATACTTTGCGTTTGACAGAGTGTCAAAGACGTGAATAACTATTGCTAATACGTATGAGAATTGAAGAAATCGTAAGCCAATGTGTTAGGTCAACCACTGTAAAAGTACTTCAATATACAGTACTGTTCTTATAATTAAATTAAATTAAATATAAATTAAATTTCTTATAATTAAAAAAAACCTTCTTTATATTGTTTCGAAGGCATTCGAGTAGATTATCTGTTCATCAAACTCACCGAACGGGAATTATAAACAGTGTCAGGAAATTGACTTTATACCCTTGTCGTCCAGTGCGTCCCCCTTTGAAAAATGAGGACGTCGAAACTTTTAATAAGCGCTGTACTTTCCAACAACTCGCTCAGGTGAGGATCGTGCAATCGAACGGAGAAAGGTTCATAGAAAAACTTTTGTTTCTTTTTATGTATTATTCAGATTCGTGTAGGTCTGCTCACAAAGCACTCATTAACCGCGTATTCATTCGTTTCTCGATGCAGGTTGCGATCAGTGAAGAAGATAGGTTAAAGAACAAATGATAAATCTGTATCTGTATTTTGTGAGAATAAAGTATAAAATAACTTATAATTTTTAACAGAAAGAACCTTATTATTACGAATAGATCTTCATTAATAAATTTGATATAAGAATATAACAATTTATTACAATAAGAGTACCTAATAAGCTTCAAAATGATGAAGCACCTGATACCAAAAAATAAAAATTCATTTAATACGAGGGATGAAGATCGGATTATGAACTCGAAGAAACCAGGTGTTCCATCATTTTATGATATCATAAAAATAAAAATAATTCCATCTTCTTGTTACAATTTTTCCCGTTCCTAATTAAAAGAAAAAAAAAAAAAATTACAGAGGACGAACTTACGTCGGCATCACTTTTTTAAAAAATGCACGTTTCCGTGAAGTTCTCTGTTTCAAATGGGAAGAGACAGCAAATCAAAAAGTATGGTATATATCGAAATATGTAACGATTTCTCGTTTGCACGGTTTCCTATAAAAATGTCGCGAGATGGCTCGGAGTGCAAAGGGTTAAGGAAGCAAACGCAAAAATGAGATACGTTAAATCTGATAAAAAAATATTCAAAAGCATAGTATTCGTGGGAAACTTCATTCCGTTCATTTTGAAGAGGATAAAAGGGTTGATCCTCGTCTAAAGGAAAACTCGGTCGACAGCTAATTACCTCGATCTCTGTTTACTATTTTAGGTAGTGCCACCGCCTGGAACGGTGACGAGCTCCCATGGCCGGTCCTTGTCGACGCGTAGACGGACCCTCGAGTGTACTTCCGCCCCCGGTCTGACGGTGCACCCCGCCGCAGGAAGCGCATCGGGCAGTACGTCGCCCCGCAGAGTCGGCTCTTTTCGAAGAAGCACAGGTTCCGGCGATCGACCGCCTTTGATGTTCTGCCGGAGGAGACCCTCTTGGCCGGAAGTCGATATACAAGCCACTTCCGGGTAAGTAGACTCTTTCGAATGGATCCATTGGGGGATGTTTGTCGCCTGTTGGTGTGCCGTTGAGATCTCTTAAGGTGGGTCTCTTGCTGTTCGAATGGATGAACGGTTGCTTTGTCCAATGCTGTGGGAACGGAGGAACGGGGAAATCGTGGTGTGTGTATCTAAGTAATTGGAAAGTATAGCGAAAGGATTGTAACGTTTCGAGAAAGGCTTTGAAATTTTTATTTCAATTTTCTAACATGCTGTGAATACGAAATTTTGGGAAACTTTGGAGACAGCTTTTAAATCGGTAGAGTTTAAGAATAATTCGAAAGATTAATATTGTGGGATGAAATTAATATTGACCAACGAGCTCGTGATAATTTTTTAATTCAAAGTATGGAAGAAAGGAAATTTAATTAGAATCAGTGCATAGGAATTAATCGCGAACAAGATTCGTCGGAGAGCGGTGTGCTGCGCCAAACTACACA
This sequence comes from Ctenoplectra terminalis, assembly GCA_019453375.1. Taxonomy (NCBI): domain Eukaryota; kingdom Metazoa; phylum Arthropoda; class Insecta; order Hymenoptera; family Apidae; genus Ctenoplectra; species Ctenoplectra terminalis. Next base: position 51,460 of record SMSQ01021028.1, read on the forward strand.
TTGATAGTTTAATCTGTTTGTCTCTAAGTTTCGCTAAGCTTTCCAATTAACCATACTAATCCCGTTTGCCTAAGGTCACTTTAATTAACTGAAACCGACGACGAGTGGTATCCTAAACACGATGCACAGGAATTCGAACGCAAAATTGAGGAATGATATTTGCGAACGCTTCGATACAACGCTCCGCTGTGATACCTTGAAAATTCCTATCGTTTTAAAACGGTGAAATCGCGAAACAAAAACGAAGCACGGACGCTAAATATCGTTAAATCTGGAGGCTCGTTGATCTTTAAACAAACGCGTATGCATCCGGCCAGGAATATTTATACGTTGAAGTATTGTTTACATAATGGATAATAAATGCATTTTTATCAAGGGTTCTAGCGTCACGAAACCTTCATGAATATTTCATTTGCATATTCAGATACGCGCACTGCCTCCCTATTATTGGATTCATTCACCTATCAGATATATTTCCCTTGTCTTTTTTTCTTCTCTCATTTTTCTACGAATTACTCGAAGACACGAATATATATATATATATGTATATTTTTCTTTTATTTCTCAAAAACCGATCGATACGACCGATGTTTCGGAATTACGGATTTTTAATAAACGAACCGGTCGTCTGGCTTCGACCGCGGCAGCGTCGAGTTTCGAAATTCGACGACAAATATTTTCCGAGCTAATATTTTGATTGAAACGTGGTATAAATATAAAAAAAAAGGGACGGGCAGTTTATCGGATTAATAAAAAAACATAGCGCTGAAACGTATGTGAAACGAATCCGTTATTCCTTTCTCACTTTTTAGAAATGGCATTGTCACAAATATTTGTTTGCAATGCTATCTTGCATTGGGAAAACACGTAGGTATATGGAAATATTGTTAAAAATAGATGTGAACAATAATACGCTCGTTTTATGACGTATACGTTGGAAGCTTAAATACTTCTTTGAGTGACTGGTGATCTCACCTCGAACAGAATAAATCATAAATTATTTAAACAAATGTTTATTAATTTAATAAATTTTTTGCTTAAACTATGATATATTTAGCAAACATAACAATATATAACAATACGTTATCGTTGGTATTACTAGAATACAAGGAAAAGCAAGATAAATGAGTAGTAAGTAGTATAGGTCCGTATATGGTCAGACACACATTTGGTAACCGAAACGAACAGTCGTATTCCTCGGAAAATTTGTATAAGTCATTGCGTTTAAAAGTATTTGTTAACAATTACGTTAACTAGTGTAAATTTTTTAAATATGTACAAAAATTTGAAGCTTTTTAATTTAACAGAAAAACTTACTTTATTCTTTAGACTCTTTTTTAAGTGGTACTGAAATTAATAGACAATTCTAGAGACAAAATTACTTCGTTACGGTTTCAAATTGAATATTTTCACGTTTTTGTTACCGGTTTCAATAACATATACGTGATTTTTACTCGATAACTACGAAGCATGAATTAATTGAAAGGGGAAAGGGAGAGCGAAGCTACAAATCCAATCATCGATTCCGATGATAAGTGGACAATCTGTACGAGAGATTTTAATGAGTTCCGAGGAAGGAGATACGAGATCTTCGAGATCGTTCGTTAAACGTCGATGAAATCGAGTTTCTAAAGAGCTATCGCATCGTAGCCGCGCGAATTGACATGAAATGATCCGCTCTATTAAGCTCCAACTTCCAACATACTCGAGAGTAATTTATGAATTATAGGGGCAAAATGAACTCGTTGAAAATGATACCTTGGTATCAAAACTTGTACTCGGTAATATTTACAATTTCTTAATCACTAAATAAACGCAATTAACTATTCGGTATAAATATTGTGTAAAATGGAACTCGGAAAAAAATTAGAAAATACTTCTAAATAACTGCTGTTAGAAACTTAACATTAATATGGCTTCTAAGATTAAAACACGATACAAATTTCGACGTACAATTTTTTTTATGACAAGTTTTCATACTTTTACAGTTATTTTAACATAATTTTTTTTTTGTTCGCAAAGTAAGTTGATTTGATAATTCTCCAAATATTTCGTAGGTTCTTGGATTTTTCTACTTAATTTTTAAATATTTCCTTATCTTCTATAATCGTCGAATATTCTAATTATTAACGTTCGTAATTGTTCGACGCACACAAACCAGAATGCTCCTAAATTGCGTAAACAGAGCTACCGGGCAATTTAAACAATCTCTACTCGATAATTCCAGCACGGTCGAAAGCAGTAACTGTGTTCGTTTCGAGTGCCCGAAGCTTTGATTTACTCTATACACGTAATTCTTTATCACAGAGCCATAATCCATGAAATCAAAGCTCTCTGATGTCCAGTTTAATTCAATTCGATACCTGTATCTGAAATTTCGAAAATTCCATCCAAAGAGTTTGAAACTCTGGTAGCAGGTGCAGCGATAACATTTAAAAATCGCAACAGTTTGCACGTGATTCCGAAATTACAGATCGAAGTAACAAATCGAATCGAACCGAATATTTTTCCTATAACTATTGAGACATCTCTGACGCGACTCTTTTCATCAATAAAACAAATAAGAGTTCACCGCGATCAAACCAGAAGAATAACTGTAGAACAAAAAACTGTAATTTTGCTATATTCTTAACTTCGTTCGACCCTTTCCAAAATATCAGAACCTTCTATCTCCGTCGTCAATTTTACATTAAAACATCCTTAACGGTTAAACTGGCACAAATTAGCTGAACCAAAAAATTAATAGCAAGTTTTACCGGGCTTCTTCGACGTCCTCTCGAATAAGGATAAAAAACAGGATAAAAAAGAGTTGGAAAAGGTTCGAAGAATGTTCTTTGTGCAACCAGTTCGTCTCGATGCACGCCGCAACAGCAAAGTCAAAGGGACACTTTGGCCGTCGAAGTTGCGAGGTCCCGGTCGTATAAAATATTTCCACGGGAAACGTGCTCGGAAACTGCAGTGTGCATTTTCGTCATCTCGACGTTCGAGAAGCGCATTCGAGAAGGAATCTGGCCGTTCGACCGACGCAAATATATAGAAATTCGCGACGTCTGTCGAGGCCACGGAACACAGAACGTCGCCGCGAATAAAAGTTGAAATTGCGCTATGAATTTCGATAAAACGAAAGTTTCCCTGGCGGCGTTTTTCGACGGGCTGGAAATTTGCATACGAGAATAGAAGAGACGCGAGGTTGGATAACGTAGTTTTTTTTTATTATCATGGCAAGCGTTGGCGCAGAAAAGATATTGGGGTTAACATAAAATTATATTTAATATCTATTTCATGTTAATCGTAAGAAATTTTTTTTTCTTCGCAATGTTTATCGTGAATATTTTTTGGAATATTCTGAATTGGGAAAGACGGCTGATTTTTGGTATTTATTTATCGAGAGAGGGAAATTTGATACAGTGTGCAGTTAAAGTAAAAGATAACAGAGCAATGGTGAACATTTATGTTATCTATAGAAACGTTTAAAACGTAAAAATATAATTTAAAGAATAAATTGCGTTATATCGGTATTATCTTAAATTTAAACCCTGAAGTGTTATTCAGCATGAATCTTTACTCAAACTCTAATTTTTTGAATCAATAATACGCTTCGTATGTTCAAACTTTTCTAACTTTAAATTCGTATACGATATAATTATTTAACATTAAGTTTAGCATTATAGTATTTCATCACGTTACAACTCACAACTAATAAAGAAATAACTAATAATAAAAATATATAAATACTGCATAAATTTGAGTAACCAAATCCAGAGTCATAAAAAAGAAACTTGTCCTCAAAAACTCGTTGCGAACTCTAAAATGACCCAAATGTCTGACTATAATTCCGAATCTCTTCGATCACCGTTAAATAACCCAAAACACTCCATCGAAACATCGAATAAACTCTCGAGTTCCAAAGACGCCAAGAAGTTACGTGCACCTTCAAATATTTAAGCTCGAGTACATCTCTGGTAGAAAAAAAAAAGAATCAGCCAACTTTCCATCGAGAGATTCATCAATGATACACTTTCAGCGAAACTTCCGAGTTATCCCTTCGCTTCGCGAGTTCTCGAGATCTTGATAATTTCTTAATTAAACTGATAGGCAAATTGGAGTGCAGCCGAGCGAGGAACGAGAAAGAACGATCGTCGAACCGATACGGTGTACGACAACGTTTCCATCGTTCCCATCGTTTCCATCGTTCGGAAGCTTCGTTTTCTCGTTATTTAAGATCTTCATCATCCCCTCTCTTATTTACCGTTTCTACGCCGTCATTGTCGTCCCCGAGCAGGCGTTTGATTTATCAGCGTGGCGGCGTTGTTCACGATTTCATCGGCGACAGCGTCGCTGTCGATGGCTTCCGACGGATTTCGAAAGAAACATTGAGAGCCCGCTCACGATTCCAATTTATTTCGCCGATACAGGCTTCATCGTCGCCTGTCAGGCGGCATCAAAGCAGCTTCTGTTACTGCGAGCACGGTAAATACCTGTTACGCGCATCCTTCTACAATGAGAGTTTTCTTTTCGACGGGAGTCGCTTGGGACTTCGATGAGCCGTGAAAAGTCGCGAAAAGTTGCGAACACGGACCTGATCAGAGGGAGATGAAAGGAAACTCGTTAATTTCTCCAGTTTGCTCGACGTTGTACAACTATTGTTCAGGTTTCTACAAAAAAAAAAAATAAATAAATTGAAACGAGCGGTGGAGTTTATTTGTGATCAGAGATATAATTGAAAGAGATTCTTATTGTACGGTGTGATTGGTTTGTTAAATTTTTCTNATCATCCCCTCTCTTATTTACCGTTTCTACGCCGTCATTGTCGTCCCCGAGCAGGCGTTTGATTTATCAGCGTGGCGGCGTTGTTCACGATTTCATCGGCGACAGCGTCGCTGTCGATGGCTTCCGACGGATTTCGAAAGAAACATTGAGAGCCCGCTCACGATTCCAATTTATTTCGCCGATACAGGCTTCATCGTCGCCTGTCAGGCGGCATCAAAGCAGCTTCTGTTACTGCGAGCACGGTAAATACCTGTTACGCGCATCCTTCTACAATGAGAGTTTTCTTTTCGACGGGAGTCGCTTGGGACTTCGATGAGCCGTGAAAAGTCGCGAAAAGTTGCGAACACGGACCTGATCAGAGGGAGATGAAAGGAAACTCGTTAATTTCTCCAGTTTGCTCGACGTTGTACAACTATTGTTCAGGTTTCTACAAAAAAAAAAAATAAATAAATTGAAACGAGCGGTGGAGTTTATTTGTGATCAGAGATATAATTGAAAGAGATTCTTATTGTACGGTGTGATTGGTTTGTTAAATTTTTCTTTGGATTTGGTTCGAACTTGTGTACTATTTCCCTTTTTTCTTTTGGATGGATAATCAGGAAGACAGTTGTTGATTTATTAGTTATTTTATTATATTATATGATATAACTTTAAAACTAAGGTAGATTTCTGATATAGATGTTATGAAATATTTCACTCTTGTATGTAATATCTCAAAATTCACCGCGTCATCTTCAGAAATATAAAACATTCCAAAAAACATATCCACTTAACAATCCTTTAAAGACTTTATTAACAGGATTCTTCAGTCTCTCAAAATTTCAAATCCCAGAAATCCCAGAAATAAAAAAAGAAAAAGTAACAACTTAAGTAATGAAAATGCTTCTAAAATGACGCTAAGATATCCTTCGATCACTTAAACAAAACTGTCGATACCTCTTCAACGTGTGCTCCGCCAACTTTCGTACTCCCCGATATTTTCCAAACCTGTTTATCTCCTGAAAATGTTAATATTATCAAGTGAACCGATCGAACAGTGGATGTTAACATTATCGCGCGAACCGAACCATACGCTGAAGTGATACAAAATTTTTTACTCAACTTTATCGTCGCGTTTCACCGTTTACGGAATCCGCGAAGCTTACGCTTCCTCGACGATCTTAACTCTCATGCCCGACGGAGATTTCGTTTTACGCGGGAACGAGAATAGACGGTTCTACTTATCGAACAAACTTCCCAAGAGTCCCGTAAACGGGGAAATATTCGACGTTAGTTTACAGTCGGATACGTGTTGCGAATTCCTGCGTGAAACGTGGCACACACGATCGGCCATATACGCCTCGATTAAACCCTCCCGAAAGTGGTTGCCAATTCGAGGCATCGAGTTCGAACCCCTCGATTCGGCAAGGACGACTTTAGGATTCCAAGCTGTCCCGTGAGACATTTTCAAGGGGTTGCTCGCTTACGAGCAGACTGCTTAGCATAAACGTGAAGGACATGCTACTTGCCAGCTTATTTCTTTTTACGATTACGGATCGAGCAACGTTAAGATTTGTATTTATAATTCAGTGTTTAAAATTTTTCCAACGTTTTCACGAACTTCTAAACGTCTCAGGAGCACATTTACCGAATTATTAGGTCATCTCATGAATATTGTCGTTCCTCGACGCTAATTTTCACCGTAAGATATTAATATTTGCATTTATTCTTTATCACGACTGTATTGCATTGTTTCTTATAATTTTTTCTTATCTCTCAAGTGGTTTCTGGATTCTTTCTTCAAAAAATTTGGGATGCTTTTACCTAACAATCTTCTTCGATGCTTATCTTAAATGTCCATTATTGTAGAATTTTTATCGTCTATTAAAAAATGTTACAATAATTGGAATAAGTAGTAATTGATTGTGGCGAACGCGGTATGAGTTCCAAATTTTTATTTCTAGTTTTTTAAACGCTATGCCGCACACAGCAAAGACGACCTTAGAACAAAAGTTATTTATAAGCTATTTATTAGTAATAAAATAACAAGAATACGGTAAGAATAAAATGAGAACGTAACAGATAACAATCTTATACTCTTAACATTCTGTAAAAAAAAAGACTAACACCCTCTCGAACGTTCTGTAACGTCACTAATGAGAATATTGTGGACTCACGATGTTCCTATTAGCGTTACATTGAACGTTTATTTCCTTTCTTCTTCTTCTTTTTTTTTTTCTACTAAATTCGAGATTTATTCTCAACACAATTCTCCACGTAAATGTTAATGAAGATAATTCTTACCTAACTTCGATACCAAGAAATCAATTTCATCACGAAAATTAAGAAAGTTACTGGATAAAATGAATCAAGAATCCTACTTTGATGCACTTCTTCCATATATTCTGATAAAGTATGTTTAACAAGCTGTTCAACGAGAAAGGAAAGAAGCTCAGAGAAATTGGCCGCGTCAACGGTGAAAATCTTGTGCCAAGCTCGTACCAATTTTTCTTCCATCAACTATGTCTAAGCTTTTAGGTAACGAAGCGACCGCATTAAAAAGTCTACCTGATCCTGATTAACCAAACAGATTTCCCACTGAAGCGCCGACGCTATCAATATTTTGTTCAACGTTAAATCGCAAGAGTAACGCGTTTACATTGTCCCACTGAATTACCTCGGATGGTACAACGTTGCAGAGCAGGGTGCTCGTGCATGGAGATCCGACGTAAGGATTTGTCTCGTTACTTAGCCTTAATGGAGAACATCTCGACGGCCACGGAAGTATCGTCGAGAAAGCGACGGAGTGATCGTAAAAGGCTGCAGATCCAACAGTGGCTCGGGGAAATAAAATTAAGCGTGGAAGGTGCGGTCTGATAAAATCCACCGACGACAACGATCGATGTCGACGCAGATGCAATTGATCGATGATTAATGCCATGTGGCATTGATCGCGCTATTTTTAACCTTCCACCGGGGAGGAAAGCATTTCAGACGCTTGCAAAGTGAGAATTCGAAAACGACCACGCTGCTATATAATTTTTTTTCTTTTTTTCAAGTTTCGAATACATTACGATCGATTCTCTGGTTTTATGTGTGGACTGAGATAATAGAGCGTATGGAAGTTATATTGAACTTGGAAGACGAGAGGAATTAATTAATCGAAAAGGAACGCGTAAGAATTGTTTAACTCTCTGTAGCGTCGTGTGACTTTGAAGTTGCATACTCGTGGATTTTTGAAATTTGATTATTTTTATTTATTACCGTGTAGGTAAATTTTGTCACTGTATCGGTGTACTCGTAACAAACAATCTTTAGAGAAATTATTGACTAAAAAATTTTCAGATCGAAGTGGGGAAATTGTAATCAATTCTAATTTTTTTTTTTTTTTCCGATATGCAAACAAAGTTCCGGCTATGGAGGGTTAATGTGGCTGTAGAGAAAATGAGATTGTTCGGGAAGTGTATGAAATATTCAAAGGAAAGGGAAACGTTGAAAAGAGCTATTCTAATTTTCAAAAATTAAAAATTCTTGTTCACTTTGGATATTAAAGTAAATTATACCGTGTTAACATAGTACGGATAAGATAAAAAAAATTCGTGTAAAAAAAGGTGTAGACGATGTTAACACATTCGTATTTCCTCTGAAATGAAATACAAGTGACGATCAGAAATTCCTCAAATTAAATATGCTTGCTCAACAACTTGTATCTATCGATTTAAGGATACAAATTGTACCGCAATAAATTCAGAAGAATTTGCTTGTAAAATTTCCAAGTTGAAAGAGCTAGGGTAAGCTCGTCAATCGTTTCTAGTCAGAAGATACAATTTCAACTTGTTCGTAAGCTTTCCCCAGCGTACCTCAACGATGTACGAAACAGAAAATATTCTGCTTGAGAGGAAACTGGGAAAGTTCGAGCGTCCAAGAAGAATGGATACTCCAATCATGATATTGCAACAAGAATCGAAAGAATTCCATCTCTGCACATAATTCTATGAGACCGATTGTGCTCCACGGGGCTTCGAAATTATATCCATCGTAAAACTTGAACTCAACGCCCATACCGGTATCTCGCAACACAGGAAAACATGGAAACACAGAAATAGTGGAAGAAAGAACATACTGAAGATGCCTTTATGATACTTTTCATTAGCTAAAGCTACGAGCATTTGATGCGGCTCTATTTTTACAACCCAAGCTTTACTGTACCATTATACTCCTGGTTATAGACCTTGTTAATAAAATATTAGAAGCAAAGAAAGCTGGTATATCGTAGTAAATACCATATGAACAGTACAGTAATTAGATTTACTTTTACAACCTGTATAAATTGCATCCTACGAAAAATGTTTGCACACCAGTGTGCTTATTTTGGTGTTTAGCTGTAGACTGATTGGTCGTTGAGCTATAGACTCGTCTAGATTATAGGATGTTCGATTTTTCAGCTGGTTTTAGCAATATATTGTAGGAATATATTGTAGTAGTGTATATTGAAGTGCTTTTACAGTGGTTGACTTAAAACTGACTTAAACTATGTTTTCTCGATTCTTTTATATTATTTTTCGGCTAAAGGCCAATTGAGAACGAGGTCTCATTGTATCGGTGCGGCCGAAAACTTGAGACCTAGGTTTTATGAGGGGCCTCTCTTTCTCACGTACACCAAGACTTTCTCTACCTACGATATTAAATATTATAAATTCACGTATATTTACCTTTCGTGTATTTAATTTACTTTAAGGAATATATTTTTTTTAATTTAGACGATTTATATGATATTTAGACGATTTAGTTTTTTAATTTTTCAATTCGATTTACGATATATGGATTCTTTTAAAAGAAGGGGATCTTTATTCCCTAAATTATCATAGCTCCAATTACAGCAGAGTTTTCGATATCCAAACTCTTATAATGTAAATATTTTTTTATTCAAAGTGACTCCTAGCAATAAATGTCTTCCATCGAAATTAATACCGATCCTAGTAATTTAATTCATCACAAGAATTTATGTAATTTATGAGTCAAGAAAATATAGGATTTATGATCGAATAAACCGTATTATGTTTCGCTGTTAATTCAGATGCAGTACCAGATCTAACTACAAACGATTCGATATTATGAAAATGAAATGCATAACCTGTTGAAGAATCATCTCGTTGAGAAATATGGGTGTGTTTAAAAGCTTTTTGTACCTATTGTACATAAATACCACGGAGGCCGTGCGTACAAGAACTGTAGTACTCTTTAAAACACTACGGTTTAACAATCAAGAGAAATACCGCAGCTAAATTCTTCTTTCTACCGCTCTTTTCCACTTGAAACTTCACACGAAGGAAATTTATGCAAGAGAATCGCCACCAAGGGAGCAAGTTATCTCCAACAGGTGATAAAGCAAAGAAAATACATCAAATGATTCTTCAATGGAAAGAAAAAAACTATAATCTTGAAAAAAATAATTTATCTACTGGAATGCGTATCTCACGATAATTTTGTAACGATATATTTTTTTAACGTAGACGAAATGGAAGAAAGATTGGGAATTTCTGGATTGATTAATTATTACATATTATATACTATTATTATATATTATATATTATTAAATATATTATTACATATTAAATAGTTATAATCGTGTAACGATATATTTTTTAACAGAGACAAAATGGAACAAAAATTGGGAATTTTTGAATAGATTAATTATTACATATTAAATATTATTATTACATATTAAGTATTCAGTGAACGAAGTTAATAAAAATTACTCAGAGTTACTTGTTCAAATACGTTAATTTTTTTTTAGACACGTCAGCATTTAAAATATCTTGCTGTTATAATGTCAAACAAAATTTAAAAAAAAGTAAGAATTCTATAATAAAGAACATCGATCCAGAAGGAAATATTTCAGGAATGTTCTAAAGAAATTGACACAAAAAAAGAAGCGAGCAAGGAGCTGTCGATAACGGGCAAATATTCAGCATGGTTCCGTTCCAGAATTTGAGAACGAAGATTAATTATTTTTAACGCTCCATTTTTAATGAATCACAAATTCAAACGAAGCGTTACGAGCTTTAAAAGCAGTCCCGTGTTTCATTCACGGTTTACAAGTATCCATTCTAAAATTTAATTGTCATAACTAAAACCAACCGCAGTTCCACGCGGAATCACCAAATTCGAACGTTGCAAAATATTATGCATAAATACAGCGTTAAACTGTTCCAGTGTATTTTACACAAATTTTATACCAACGTAATTAATTAACTTTTTCTACCGGCAAACATCCGGTAACAAACTTTTTTATTAAAAGTGATTCGTTCGAAAATAACCTGTGCCATGTATATGAATTATATCTGCAAAACAAATATTGCAAAATAATAGACGTTCAAAAATGTGAAATTTATCTGAAATAAAATAATTAACAGTATTAAGTATTAATTTATCACTTTACAACTTAATGATTCAAATTTCGTGCAAGCTTTATCAAAATTAAAAACTGCAAAATTTTGTAGAATACACGTAACTTGAGAAAATATACAAAATATCCAAATTATAAAGTTTTAAAAAAACATTTGCGAAAATACTCGGTGAAATAATTTTCTACCGAAATTCTGCTTTTCGTTAGATTCTCAAGCACATGAATTTGCATAAAAATTTTTACTATTTTGGTTTCGTTAATTAGACACAAAATTTTAGATAAATTATACAAAACTAATGTCGCATTGATGATATTTTAAAAGAGTCCCAAAATTGAATGCAATGCCAAAAAAGAAACAAAAAAAAAAATATTTAAGACCTCGACGCAGAACCGGTTTAATTTCCAGCTACGTTGGTTGCGCAACAAATAACCGGATGCTCGAATAAAGATCGAATTTACCAATGTAACGACTTTCCGTCGTCCTTTCCGCGTCTTTTCCGAAGTGAAGAAATTCGTGACGGCAATACACCCTCGTTGTGGCAGTCCACACGGCTCGCCCCAGGGACGAAAGAGAAGCGCCGTGTGCCGGAGGGAAATTCTTTTAACGTCGGTTTCCGTTCGCCGAACGAGAGGAGCAACGAATGAACTTTCGTTGCGCGACTGTGGAATTTGTAACGTCGCTTCAGTTAAACCGTTTGTTTTTATTCTTTCTCGTATTACACTTTTGTATTTTGCAAACCATGCGAGCTGGTATTCAGCGTGCTTGAAAGTCTGTAAATATTTTTGAACGACGAGAAACTGAGACGAAAAATATTTCATTTCTGTTTTATCGATTGTACAAATTGTGTTCAACCACTCTGGTTTTAGAACATTAATCTAGCCCCAGAATTGCGCTCTATCTTTTTTGTTAAACTTGTACATGAATCGGTAGTTTGACAGTTATTATTATTCTTTTTTTCGTCGAAGCAAAATGGTTTCAATATTTAACTGTCCTCCTCGTTTAGCGTTCACATTCATATCCTTTAAAAAATTTTTTTTTAATTTTAAAATATGAAAGAAATGATCGCAAGAATTAAACATACAAAATCTGATAAAGGAATATTTAAAACCGAAGTATTTATGTGAAAGTAAATTTTTTTAGTGGCATGTGGAGGGTTTACTTATCTAAAGGTATCATTAATTAGATTAATCAATGTTGAATTAGGCATGCGGGGCGGGGAATTAACCAACACGTGCAAGTTCCAATTTAAGAATATATTCGGAAGTAACGCCAAAACTGAATAATAACGCACACACGAAATTCATCCGCAAACACGCATCCGATCGTCGAAACAAAACCGGAAGAGAGCAGCGTAGTCGCGAGCACCGGTTAAAAACGCTTCCGACGGGAACGTTCCGTCCGCGCATACGCGCTTTGAATCACTTTTCTAACAATTAAAAAGGTATCGTTGATACTGGAACTACCGAACGAGTTAAAATGACTCGTAATTTCTTATAAAAATTTTATAACATTGCAATGATATATTTTTAGAGATTTTCTATGGCTTTGTAAAAAAAATATACACAAAGAATCGTTACCCTCGTTACAGATACTTTTTCAAATACCTATAATTTTTATCTCTTCGATACAAATATCTACTTCGATCGCCGGTAGTTCTAGCGTTAAACACGTCGAAGAAAAAAAAAAGGTATTCGCGAATGTTTCTTGCCGAGTCGACGATGATGTCGAACAATTCTTCTTCGTGTTGCTCCTTTCATTTATCCGGTAATTGCGATAGGAACATACCGTGCTGGAATTATCGACGGTAGAATACAGGTTACCTATCTCGTTGCACATTATGTGCCCTACTTATCGAACAGGAACGAGAGGCTGCAGGTAAAGTCCTGCGTGCTGTGCACAAGGAGTATTTGGTACAAGGACACGGCATTCCGATAATAAGCGTCGAAAGAGGAAATAATAAGGCTGCCAGCGACAAAAAGCTATTCGATTATTGGATCGTTGCTATAATTCCTAATAAATACGTTTCAAAGGGATTGAAACCGTTGAAATATGAGATTTTTTTGTCAGACAGAAAAGAAGAAGAAGAGAAAAAAAGGAAGCGAAAGATTGGCAGTATTTTTAAAGGAATTTTAATATTTGCTATATTCTTGTTGAAACGCGTTATTCAATATTTGAGCCTGCAGACTCTGAAATTGGTTCTTTCTCCTTTTTCGTTTGAACATTAATTAAATTTAGAGGAGTAACTCGGTAATTTCGAACGAGCTTCTAACGACACGTTAATGAAGTCACGTACTGAATTTTATAACTCTTGGCGGTACTGATTAAGAAAAATCCGACGCGTTTAATGATAGGTAAGAGGACGTTGGGTTGAGTGTTGTTTTGAGTAAGTTTGGGTTTATTCACGTTTAATCCTTAAGAAATCCGAACAATATATTCTATGAATAATTTTTCTATTATCACTAATATTTAAAAATTTTTTACCATTACACAAATTTCAGTTACATAGTCAATCACTAGTGTCTATATATTTATCAAATTTTGTATATTCGAATTATCAAATTTTTATCATAATGTGCGTCGCAGTAATCGTCATATTTAAATTTATCTAAATCCAATTAAATATTTTTGGACCGAATTAATCGATCAGAATATATAAACTACATTAGTTATCAAATTGACCAATCTAAAAAAAATAAAAAAGCCTAAACTAAAATTAAAAGAATATATAAATAAACTACATTAGTTATCAAATTGACCAATTTAAAAAAAAATCTAAATTAAAATTAAAAGAATATATAAACTACATTAGTTATCAAATTGATGAATTAAAAAAAAAAACCTAATTTAAAATTAAAATTGATGTCGACAAAATAATTTATATTCAAAACACACAGATCTTTTAAACCTTCATCTTTCATTCGCCACAATACGATACTTACCGCTAACAGACTATTCTGTCAGACAACAGACGGTGCAAATACACGGTTTATGATTAATGAGTTCGTCGAAGCACTTTATTAATCGTTCTCTAAATATCCCCCAATGATCGCTCGTTATCTGTCAACATTAACTAATAGCCCAAGAGACCACAACCGAAGTCGCCGATAATATTTCACTGGTATTCCACTTACATTACCTGTTCGACATCGACCAAAGCAACGGCGAAGGTCGACTGGCGACCAAAGGGAGTCGGTCCTTTGACACTCGACGCGAGATAATTATCGGTACCTTAAGAAACTCGATTGATGAATTAATTGCCACATATTATCGCTGCGTTCTAATAGGGAGTATTTATCTCAAAAACCTTAGTCTTCGTTTTAACATAATTATTAAACAATACAAGAAAACGTTCTTTTCGTTGACTTAAATTTGACAAAGAGGTTTGACGAAGAAATTCTATTCATATGTTCAAAAACGTGGTATCAAAAATGATCCAAAGCTGTAGAAAATGACAAAAATTGTTCGCTTCGGTTTACACGATTTTCTTTCGCCCTTAATTTTTTCAAATCCATTATTTTTATTTATCGATCAGTGATTCCATGCCAAATCGATTCTTTCTCGACATCGATGTTTGTGATTTCAAGTGAAATATAATGTAGCACACCTGATATTAATGACGGTTCAAGTCATCGTTTACCAGCTTTCGAATTTGTTTAAAAAATACGAAGCGTTTTTGTCAATTTCAATAACATTTCTGTGAAAACGGACTGAGCTTTCCAATTTTTATCTCTGAAACTATTCGTCGAATCGACCTCCCATTTTTTTCTGTTTAATCAGAAAGGATTACCCCGGTGTAATAATATTTTTATTACCTGACAAGTAAAAGAAACTTTTACTCGCAATACATTTCACCGGTGTGTTTGATATCGTTTTTTGCGAGGATCTCCATCAGCTTCGCCTATCGTAGTATCTTCGCAGTTGGAGCTTGGCTAGTGGCCAAGGCAATATCGGTTCCCTGCTAATTTGCAATTAAGGCCACGACGTGTTGCGAATTCTACCGCGATGTACGAGCACCGATTCGGCGCCATCTATTCGACCCTTTTCCGGACAGTAATGCGTGTCGTAATGCTATTATGTCATTTGCAAAGGAAAAAATTCAACCGAGAGGAATATCGCAACTATCTAGAAACGTTTCCATCTCTCTGACTTCCGCTTTGTTAATTTACATTCAGTCAATTTGTGTACTCGCTCCTTTATATGTCATTTTTCTTCTTTTCTACAAATTGGTAACAAAAATTGATTCAGTCTGTACATTTGTAATTTTTTGATCAAACGAATGAAACTGATGAAACTATAGCTGTGATTCTATGGATGATTAACTCTTTAAAGAGTTCGAAAGATATTAATTCATTATTTATTCGTATCGCGTGGCTTCGTTGTATTTTATTTTACAATATTTTGATTATCATTTTAGAAGATGAATTTACACATTCCTAAGTTAATCGTACGAGCTTTTGGATTATAAAAAATAAATATTTGAATATTCGAATAAAGAGAGCATACGATCTGGATCACTGTTCAATTCAAATTTCAATACACAATTTCCAATTATTTATAATCACCAGTTTACAAGCTATATCCACGTTGCGAAAATAATCTCCGACATTCGTTGCGTTGAATGCTATTTCAACAATTTCCGTTCTTACTTCAGCTTTAGCGAGCTCAATTTAATTTCATTAATTTCCTCAAAGGCAACCGACGCGTTTAAGGTTCGTTAAAATAATCAACTCGATGATCCCAAATATATTTTCGCCTCAACCGAGTTTCGACCCAGTTCCAAATTACACGCTCGATTCCGCCGCGCGATTTCCTCGAGAATTCGAAGAAAATCATTGCACGACGAAAAATACGAGAAACTCGAGGCACGGCCACTTTATCCTGAACCGTTGTCGATTTTCAACGCGAGCTCGTTACGATTCGAGGCTTCTCAAACAATTTGAACGGGTTCGAGAGGAGTCGAAGTCGATGGTTGATAAAAATTTATGAGCAAACGCGGGATTACCTCGTCGGTGTTGCTTCCAACCGTGGCTGAGAGCGCCATCCAGCAATTACACGGCCAGAAACCATAAATCGGCACCGAGGAAAATGAAGACGAATGCCGGTCGAACGTGGTACGGTGGAACTGCAATTCCTCGCGGTTTATTTCGCGACACCATTTGCATTCTAATGGACCGGGAAACGCGTAACGTACGAGCCGAAAAATTTTTGGCGACATAAAAAAAAAGAAATGATCCACGGGGAGAAATTTTGTTTTCGACCATGGAGAAACGGAATTCCTTGAGAAATTGAATTATAGACTGAAATTGTTTCGCGGGTAAATGGATTTTTTCGAATAAAGATTTAGCTCTTCGATAAAACGTTATTGGTACTCGAGGGAATTTTATGGGGAAGCGAGGATAAAATTTTTTTTTTAGGTATACAGCAGATCGAAGTGAGTCATGATGAAGGGAGTTCCGATTTTTTGATATTTTGTTCCATTTCTATTCTGTCTTCATTCTGTCTTCATTCTGTTTCCATTCTGTTTCCATTCTATCTTCATTCTGCCTCCATTCTGTTTCCATTCTATTTCCATGAAATTATAAAAGGTGATCAGAGATTAATGGAAAGAAAGGTTACTTTTGCACGGTAATGTTATTTGTGAGAATATTGATAACGCGAGAACACGATTTCCTTTTTCAACAAACAAGGTACGTCAACGTTGGCTCCCACTCTGTAACATTTACGTAGCCTTCCACACGAACAAATGGTAAACTCGTAATGAATTCCAGATCGAGTTCACTGAATTTCAGATATTATTAGGTTAGTCGTCACGTGATTACGCATACATTGACGACGGCTTAAATCACGTATATATCCGGAGCATGGATTTACACAGACCGGAAATTCTAATCCAGAATTTCAATCTTCAAGCGTGCGCCATGAAATCGTGCCATAAATTTTCACACCAGACGTTGTTCCTTCGAAGAAAACCGACTGCGAAAATATCACATGATACCTAACAAAACTACCCGCTACGCTTTTCGAAAATATTATTCCTTTACTGGAATTATCAACTCGGAATAATGGAATGAAAATAAAACGAAGGCGAGGTAAAGATAATATGAAAGTAAGATCCAACAACTATTCGCAACCTTCGTACCCGAACGTCCAATTACCGTTTGTTTCTCCTTGAATCAAAAATACGTGTCAAGTTCGTTTCGAAAGCACCAATTCTAGAAACAGTTTTCAGACTGTAAGAATCAGGAGCGAGCGTTTAAGTCTTGCGGAGAACATAAAGGGCCTCTCGTGGACAGGTTCTCCAAACTGAGAGCGTTTCAACAAGCTCAAGACGTTTCACGGGTCGAAGGGGTGTTGGTTGAAAAGCTCTCGGTAGCGTCGTTGACATCGTCGCTGGTGATTAGCGAGGAAAAGCACGTGCACGAGTCAAGCTGCCGGTTGTCCACGGGTCTGAACAGTACTCGAGAACACCCACAATACGTTGCAACGTGTTGTCTCGAGTAAACGGTAATTAACTTCGGCTGACTGGAGAAATCGCGACGAGGATGCGATGGACGGAACGGTGTTTGACGTTGCACGGGATAATTAAGTGTCTGAATCATTGTGGTATAAACTAAAGTAAAGAAAAAAGAAAACCAAGCTCTACTGTAATACTAGAAAACAGTCTTTACGGAATAGGAAATCATATTACAACTCAACTTTTTTTTTTAACTTAAACCACTATAATTCACAGTCCTTTAATTACACAGAGCGTTAGGATTCATAGCTACCTAGTTAAGATTGCATATCAGCAATTCTTTTAACGACAAACTTAACATAAGAATTTAGAAAAAAAAAATTGCGATATCTAAGATTGTTACAATCCAGAATCCCGATTTTTAATTAGTTAGATTTAGTTCTAGAGGTTTATCTGTTTGCGGCACAGGATTTCAGATAATAAAATAGACCCATGTTGGATAGAAATTTGATTCCGTTTTAAATGAAACAAAATTGAGAAGAAAACAAAATTTTACCAATAAAGGAATCAAATATTGTAAAAGCTNACAAACTTAACATAAGAATTTAGAAAAAAAAAATTGCGATATCTAAGATTGTTACAATCCAGAATCCCGATTTTTAATTAGTTAGATTTAGTTCTAGAGGTTTATCTGTTTGCGGCACAGGATTTCAGATAATAAAATAGACCCATGTTGGATAGAAATTTGATTTCGTTTTAAATGAAACAAAATTGGAAAGAAAACAAAATTTTACCAATAAAGGAATCAAATATTGTAAAAGCTTAAAAATATAATAATTTAATTTAGTTTGTTGTTACAGGGTGGGACTCGAATAATCCCGCCGTGCCACACGGATTAATTAACGGTACTTATCAAAGCTTTTTCCCTAAGTAACCAAAATGGGACTAAAAATCTCCCACCATGCATTACGAGGCGCCAAGAAAATGGAACACTTTTAATCCCCGCGTGCCTCAAAGAGTCATAGGATTCCTAACTATTCGGATAAAGATTTGGAACAGTATTAACGATGAAATCGCAAGCAACGATACACGATCTAAAATCATAGACCTCGTCGAGCTGCAGCCTAATTCCCTTGTCCAAACAAGTTGCAAATCACAATCTACAAACAACATTCAGATCCACGTGGACACAGAGGTAAACGGTGTTGTTTGCAACAACCTGAACAAACAAATACCGTTTGCTAATTTAACCAAGGGGCATTTGTGTGTCCGCCGTAACAACCGGCGGACAATTAAATCATCTCGTTACGGGACATAATTATTCGGTTACTCGTCACGCTGACGACGATAATTTTCCAAGGCAAAGAATTTGATTGTCAAACGAAACAAAGGAAGAGGACACTGGGTTAAGTCCTTGGTATCCAGGGATATCGAGATTTTCCAGTCGCAATGCTGCTCCCTTTAACCCGGTTCCTATTGAAACGGGCCTGGTTCACTGCAACTGGATGCTTGTACAGCTTAAAGGCTTCGTTTTACGTTTTCGTAATTAAATTGCACTGATTAAAAGCTGCATTTTGCGAAACGGTTCGTTCATTCTACTCTAACCGGCAATTGTTTCGACCAAGAGAAACCAGGCTGGTGTATCCTTTCCGTGCTACTTAAATTGACGGTGACGTGATACCGTACAATTTCTACGACCGTGTTTAATGACAGTTATGAGGAACATTGTCGTGCAAATTCGCGTGAACCTTTCTTTTCCTTAAATGTCGCCGGGTGGATTAAAACGGCAGTCTGAGGAAGCGTTTAAAATTAACCTTGCAATAAATTGTTGAGACGCTGGTCTAACGATTATATTAAAACGCTGCTTTGATTTGGGGTGAGGTGTAACTTGAACTTTTTTTTACATTTTTTGCAGCACTTAGGTGTGTAGAGTAGGTGTATGAAAGGATATCTTTAATTTTGGAAAATTAGTGAAATTATGAGTTCTTGAACACGACAGTGCGATATAAACTTTGATATTCGTTCAAGCAATTAAATGTATTTTGTTCTCGTTTTTTTTTTATATTTTATGACAGCTTTTTTGGGATTTGATCGAGAAGGTAAAGAATTCTTGAATTGTTAAGTAGTTAAAATAAATTTCGAAATTGTGTTGAAACAAGACGTCTTCAATTTTTTAAATATTTTAAATATTATTTTTATGACAGTTTTTATCCGGTTCTTGATAATTATAGAGTAACAAATGTTCCGCTGATTATTATTACAATAAAAAATCTGAGGATTTCATTTTCTTTTGGAATTTTTTTAACAGTTTCCTCTTTTCATCTTTTATAAACGTTATCAAGAGTTTTCTTTTTTATTCCTTGGATGTTTTAAACAAAATGTTAGAAATAAAACAGTGACGAGATTTAGTGGGAACTTTTCCAAGAATTTTCAGGCAAAGGAAAATTTGAAGAAGCAAAGGAAAACCGTTCACGTGCCGCTGGGTGAAATTTACTTCCCTTCCTTAAGGGGTGAATCTTCTTTCTCGAAATGACGAGGGGTTAAAGTGCGTTCGCTCGTGGCCCTCGGCAAAAATATTCCAGGAAAGTGAAAAATTCTGCTCTTGGGTAGGAAAATTACATAGAGAAAACGTCAACAGTAATTGAATTGCTTAAGCATGGAAAGATTATGTATCACCTTTGTACGAGCAATTTTTGCAGGGAACGTAGCATCGAGTGAGAGAAAAAAAAATGATTAAAATCACAGGGGATGAAGCACGTAGAATAGGTCAATTGTTACGCTTTGAACGTTTAAATTACTTTTAATTTTCTGAAAAGAAAAAAAAAAGAAGTACCGAAGGGAAATATAATTATACAATTTTGAAACCTTTCGCAAATGGACGTCTATTGACGTTAAAAAAATATAATAGCCTGGACCGTCTAAAATCTTTTATCGTTTAACGATAAAAAAAAATTCCAGCAAAAAATACGTATCTACATAAAAATATAGAATTATTCCGAACATAAAAGAATCAGCAAAAATGATACAATTAATCGATAAAAAAAATCCATCTTAGAATCCTATCGTTAGATATTATTTTCACCTGTTTACTCGCACTTCTTGTTCCATAAAAATTCCACGTGTACTTACAAAAGTACGTCAAAACGTATAAAACGTGTACATATAAGAGTACCTATCGCGTTAAATCAAAATCGTGCAAAGAAAGTCGGTGCAAAAACGGAACGGGGTGTGCTTCTACGTAATTACAAAAATTCAGTGCTCCAAAAACGAAATACACGACCCGATAGAAAAAGAGAGAGCGAACGCAGGTACACGCGAATCACTTTTTTCATCCCCTACGTAACAAAATTTGCTTCGAGTGGCACGGATAAATTAAAATTGGTTCAACGTTCAACGCGTTAAGATCCCACGCGCCAATCCTTGGTTCCTCAACGTTGCACACATCCCCGCCCGTGACCTACATCTTTTTCTCCTTCTTTTAAATTCATCCCCCGAAGCTGCTGAAAAACGAACCAACCGATAACAGTAAAAAGATCGAGCGCGATACGATTTTACGTATCGCGAGAATAAAAGGCTAGAACGCGGTCTAACGAGCGTCAAACGGTCCGAAGGAGAGCGTAACGGTCCGTTTCTAAAAAATGGAACGGGTTCGTTCGTGTGGTTGCAAGGTCGAGGGGTCGAAAGGTCGCGGCCGCAAAGGGACGTCCGTTCCTTGTACGTATCCTTTTATCTCGGCATGGACGAGCTGCCATATTTCTTTCGGGGCCCTTACCCTTGCTCCATTAACTCCATTAAGTCGGCCACAGTCTTGTTTTCATTCTGCCGAAAGTGGCGGACATCGATCAATCTGCGGCGCGCGGTCAAAGGAAGTCCATTGTGTTCCTCGCGCGGTATCCTCTTCGTTTCCGCGGTGTCGGGTCGTTCCTCGTGCCCAATGCCCCTTCCCTCGAGTAGAAACTTGGGAATTGATTTAGCGGAGTCTCGTTTCGGTTGGGAATTAATTTGGACGATGATGGAGGTATAATTTATTCCCTGATTCTCTCTTCTTCTANTTCTCCGACTCTTCTTCGACTCTTCTCCGACTAACCCTCGACTAACTCCTCTACGCATTTTCTCNCCTTGGTTCCTCAACGTTGCACACATCCCCGCCCGTGACCTACATCTTTTTCTCCTTCTTTTAAATTCATCCCCCGAAGCTGCTGAAAAACGAACCAACCGATAACAGTAAAAAGATCGAGCGCGATACGATTTTACGTATCGCGAGAATAAAAGGCTAGAACGCGGTCTAACGAGCGTCAAACGGTCCGAAGGAGAGCGTAACGGTCCGTTTCTAAAAAATGGAACGGGTTCGTTCGTGTGGTTGCAAGGTCGAGGGGTCGAAAGGTCGCGGCCGCAAAGGGACGTCCGTTCCTTGTACGTATCCTTTTATCTCGGCATGGACGAGCTGCCATATTTCTTTCGGGGCCCTTACCCTTGCTCCATTAACTCCATTAAGTCGGCCACAGTCTTGTTTTCATTCTGCCGAAAGTGGCGGACATCGATCAATCTGCGGCGCGCGGTCAAAGGAAGTCCATTGTGTTCCTCGCGCGGTATCCTCTTCGTTTCCGCGGTGTCGGGTCGTTCCTCGTGCCCAATGCCCCTTCCCTCGAGTAGAAACTTGGGAATTGATTTAGCGGAGTCTCGTTTCGGTTGGGAATTAATTTGGACGATGATGGAGGTATAATTTATTCCCTGATTCTCTCTTCTTCTATTCTCAATCTCTTTCACTCTGCTCAGGCATTCCCAGAAACTCTTCGGTCACACGATATTCCCTGTCACTCGGTCCAAATACTCTTTTCTCGCGCCTCTATCGCTCGGCCCAAGCACTCGTCTCTCGCACCTCTATCGCTCGGCCCAAACACTCGTCTCTCGCACTTCGATCACACTGTCACGAACACTCTTTATTCACACCTCTATCACTCCAGACTAAACATTCTCACCTCAGACTTACCATTCCCACAATATTAACACTGAAACTAAGTTAAAATGTTCGTAATTTCTTATAGAAATTTTATAAATTTACAACGACGTATTTTGGGGGATTTTCTATGGCTTTTTGTTGGAAATATGTACGAAGAATTGTTACTCTTATCATAGATACTTTTTCAAATACTAATTTCTCATAGAAATTTTAGAAGTTTACAGTAGCGCACTTTTAGGGATTTTCTATAATTTTTTGGACAAAATATGCACAAAGAATTGCTACCCTCGTTATAAGTATTTTTTCAAATACTCATCATTTTGATCTCTTTGATACAAATAAGTCTACTTTGGTCGCTGGTAGTTGTAGTGTTAATATCCCTTTTGTTGGATGGTATTAATATTTGTATCTCATTGCCATGCGTTTGGAAAGTAGTTGCTTAATTAAATTAGTTCGGTTCTCTGTGTCATCGTGTTCTCGTTAATTCCTCCTGTTGTAATATGATTTGTTTGTTGTAATATTATAATGTTCCGTCCGATTCTCTACCTCCAACAGATAATTTGTGAAGGAAAATTTACAAAGGGTAGCGTGGATGAGAGGGATGTAGAAGAAGAAAATTGATTAATTTTATTGGATGAGTATATAGTAATAAATGTTAAATGTTTTTTTTTAAGGGAACTATGGAATAATGAAATTAGTGATTTTATATGTAGTCGAGAACAGTCGTAGCTGGTATTAATATTATTTGTAAAATCGATAAGGAAGTTAGAATGAAGTTCGTCGATGGATTTAAATTCTGTTTTTGCTACAGTTTGTAAAAACTTAATGCGTGAAGTCATTCGAATATTTTTCGCAGTGTCTAAGTCTCGCGTAACGAAATTTTGTATTACTTCCGTACTTCAAGAGTTATGTTTAAATTAGTGAGACATTTTTAAAGGCGAAGCTTATTCAATTTCTGCGAGAGAATATATCGCGAACATACCGTTTTCTCGATGCATTCAAAGTTCTGTTCCTTGAAAAGAGTTTGCTTTTAAAGGAACGGAGAACAGAGTACGAAGAATTTAATTCCTCGGACGGAAATTTTTAGAAGACCGAACCTTTTATGCAAACTTTTTATATCCGATTTTTTATTTTTTTTTTTTTATCGCATCCGTGTTCGACAAGACATTTCTGCACGGAATTCGACATGCGTACGACGATATTGAATACGATTTCTTTTCCTTTTTTTTTTTAAATTGTACAGTATGAAGATTCTTACCGGTTATAAATTAATTTTTTATGACTAAATAATTCCTCGTGAAAGGCTAGCTTCGAGTATCGCGAGCGATCTTAATCGTGACAGAGGAAAACTATCTTCGAACTTTTCGCAATTTCAACCGGGAGCTCGAACAACTTGGAATCGAATTTCTTCGAGTTCTGAAGAAACTTTTCTATCATATAACGACAGCTAGTTGCAATTTACGGAAATAATGTAGCGACAATTTTCAGTTCTTTAATTTAAAGATCTTGACAGGATAAAGCAGAAAGATGCAATCAAATTTTTAATCAACTTTGGTGACCACTTTAATTTCTCTCGAAACAGGTAACTAATATTTCAGAATTTAATGAGCTCTCCCAAACTGATGTAAAAAAAGAATTTCCTTAAAATATAACAAGGTCAACCTAATAATATAACCAATCGAAGAATGAGCTCTTAAAAACGAAATTTATCAGAAATAATTAAACTTTTACATTTAATCCAATTTCTTAGATCAAATATAAATTTCCAATGAAAAAAACTCCACAATTCGTGCAGATAATTTAATTTTATTACTGTATCATCTTCACCATTAATTTCGAACTTCTATATACAATTGATACCTAATCTTATGCGTTTCTTCAGCCAACAATAAATACATTGAAATCGTATCAAGTGATAATTAATGTCATCGGTGAACAATAGCAGATTCGTGTCACCGATCGGTGAAGAACGAATCAATATCCACTTCCCGTCGTTTTCCCATTATGAACTCGCCTCATTGGAATCCAATCGACAAGGTTCGTCAAAAGAAAAAAAGAAAAAAAANTCAACCGGGAATCATCGATGAACAATAGCAGATTCGTGTCACCGATCGGTGAAGAACGAATCAATATCCACTTCCCGTCGTTTTCCCATTATGAACTCGCCTCATTGGAATCCAATCGACAAGGTTCGTCAAAAGAAAAAAAGAAAAAAAGAAAGAAAGAAAAAGATGAATCGGAACACCGCGTTACCGTCATATCTCTTTATCGTTCTTCGTCATCGGTGATCCCTAAATCCCTGCAAGTACAATCGAATTGCGAGCAGAAAGTATTTCCACAGTGTTTTATAATAAAACGATCGAGAAGAACGGTTTATTTAATCCTCATCCTGTTCGAATCACCCACGTAAATTTTCCTCGCTCTCGTTTCTCTTCTCTTATTATGTCAGATGAACGATCGAACGAACGGGATTAAAAAAAGACGAAAGAAAATAAGAGGTGATATGAAATGTACATTAACGATCAGAAGTTTGGAATTAGGACACGTTACGGGGAACATAAGAATTTTTAAAGGCAATTTAGAATTCTGTTACCTTAGAAAACATTTTTTGAAAATAAAAAAACATAAAATAGAGAGAACTATTGGTACCTTCGATATTAGTTTCTAATTGAGAAAAAAGATTGGCACAAATGATTTCTTCCATAAAATTGCGATCGAAACAACTTTCGTACGATTGTATGCAAATTTCCCAATGGTTAATCAATTCCATCGTTCCAGATTTATAAAATAATTTATAAAAGACATCAGTTCTGAAATCAAAATTCATACAATTTTTTCATTTAGAAACGATTTGTCAAATCCAGAAAAAAAATTCTCCAAAAAAACGAAGCTTCGTACGTGGCAACCTAATACACAGACAAAATCCAAAAAATGATTCCAAACTTTCGACAGATAGGGTCCACTTTTATCTCTTTTTTCCCGACACCTTATTGCACGGATAACAAACGCGTTCGCGCGAATCGAACGTGACACTTGTTGACATTTTTATCGCCTCCGAACAGGTTTCGAAGGACCTGAAAATATTTTTCGAGAAAAGCCACGCGTCGCGCCTGCTTTCTGATTCCGTGACGTTAATTAACTGTCGGGGCGATTAGCGCCAAAAAGATTGGCATCTTTAACGGTTCCTAAGCGAGCGAGATTAAGAGCACCTCGAGTCTTTTCAGAGCTGTTGATAAAATATTTAACCGCCTAGTTCAAACGTAATTGAGTCGAGAGTTTTCGATTAGCCTTTTATTGATCATTTTTGCGGAGTTATTACTTCGACTACGTACAATCTTTTTTTTTCATTTATAACGATGTTATAATATAAATATCTATAATATACGCATTTTTTTGTACGCGTAATTTTCTAAACTCGATCGTGAAGAATTACGCACTGTTTGAAACGGAGACGGTTTTAGATTAAATTCTAGGAATGGAGAATGTTTTGAGAAAACGTAATTGTCCCGAAGCATTTCTCGTATTCAACAGTACAATTCCTGTTTTGTAAGATTCTGGTTCCTATTAGAGAACAGTAACTATCGGAAACACACAAGAATTAACAAAGACGTACTCCAAGGTTTACACAAATTGACACATTCCCCGAAGCTGTTCTCCGCTGTGGCTTTATTCGCTCGATAAATTACGTGCTCGAAGGGCTCGAAGGAACGCCGAAGGGAAGAACAGCATCGCTTTCAATTTCTACGTCGAACGGGCTGAACGCTTTGACGACGATTCCGCGATACATCGAACTCGATGGAACACAGATCGGATTAAAAGAAGCGCCGGTACAAAGGGACGAATTGAACTCTCTGGGTTACCCTGATCGTTTCTTTTCTTTTCTTTTCATCGAAAGGGCCGAGGACACCTCGGGGTCGTCCAGAAAAGGACGAGCAAGACAGAGCGATGGAAGATACGACGCAATCATCGTTTGTCCGAGCTAGTTAATAATGTAAAAGCAATTAACACTAACGAGGATATTAACGGGCGTCCTGGATCTCGCGAGCTGTTCTCAAAGGAGTATTGCGTTTGAAACTGGGAAACGTTATTATTGGTTTGTTAAGGTTTATGGTAAAGGGGATGATTTGGAACAATTTAGTAGCTATCTTGAAACCTAATTAACGGAATTCTTTGCTACTATTGTTAGGTGTATGAATTGTTATTAAAGTAGTATTTATATTCCATATTTTGTTCCATCTTTGATCGCAATAAATATATTTGGATATTCTGTTTCTTTCGACTTGACTGCAAATTTTTACACACCACCGTTCGTAAGTATTAGGTTGTCTGAAAAGTTTCTTTCGTTTTATTCGTGAGTAAAGGATGCATAATATTTTACGTTTCACGATATGTTATTTTATTTTTATTTTTAATTTTATATTTTTATTTTTATTTTTAATTTTTATTTTTTATTTATTTTTATTTTATTTTATTTTATGTACAATTTTTTCTCCATTATCTTTCTCCGTCTTTCGTTTAACAAATAATGCTCCATGTTTATATAAACGCTGTCAGACGAAGCTACTTCCCGAAGATGAAAGAGACTTTCTGGGCAACCTAATATTTTATCATTTGGTAGAATCGGATCAAAAAGTTTGCATCAAGGTTATAACTTAAATACCACTGAGTAGAATGAATATAAAATATGATATAAAAGCGTAAGAGAGAAATAACGTGGTAAAAATTACATTGAGATGCCTTGTTTCAAATATATTTTGTATATTTCACATAAACTGAAGCCGGTCAAATATTTATGGTAATGTACATGTTCGTACTTTTTAGAACATAGTAAATAAAAAAAAAAAAAAAATAAAGCTTCCGTCGCCTGTACGATATGATAGAAAAGTTTATAGATGCTGCCAATTTCCGTTTCACCTGCAACGTTAGAGCGACAGGAATTCGATGAACAGTAGACGCGAATGGGAATTGGAGAGAAGCGTTCAAAGACGATCAGGTGAATGGTGTCCAATTTATATTGGAATCATTCAATTTCCACGGGCCAGTAATTGGTTAACAGGAGACCGGAGGACTACGTCTCATCGGGTTGCCTTACGGTCGATTAACCTTCACGATTATTCGCGTAGCTTGGGGGATGAAACGTAATATCGCGAACAGATGAAGGGAAAGCAACAGGGTCGACGAGCCCGCGAATTCCATGCCTTAATCTTGGCCCTCCTGTCAGCAGAAATTCGCATTCTTGTCCGAGAGAACCCTCCTATCACACGCCTAACAAAAAAAAACTCATATCACTCTTGTGGTCATGGCTGTTCGCGATCATCGATCGTGTCAGTCATACTCTGATCCTGTGTGACCTATTGAACTACATTCGGGGTGTATCGAGAAAGTGGCTGTGTGAACCGTAGGAAGAATACGTTTTTCGGTATCACTTTATAAAATTACTTTTGGTATTATCGATTTAATCAGACTCGGCTTGTAAATTTAAATTGGTCTTAACACTTTATCGACAGGTTCATTCGAGCGCGGATACATCGCTAACACCGGCTCGGTTTTGGCTATCGTGCGGAAATATAAGCGCTCATTCTTGTAACTCTGTTTTTAAATCGAAATTCGTGAGAATGATATATTGTATATCGTTTCTCTTATTGTAGGGTAATTAAATTTAATAAAATTTTTAATTTTCATAATGTTAATATTAAGCAGCAAGAGATAGATAAACCTTGGCTGTTAAAAGTCGATTAATAGGCTCCCGGTTGTTAAAGTGTTAACACTGGAATTACCGGCGATCGAAGTGGACTTATTTGTATCGGAGAAATAAAAATGATAGGTACTTGAAAAAGTATCTATAACAAGGGTAACAATTCTTCGTATATATTTTTTACAGAAAGTCATAGAAAATCCACAGAAATATATCGTTGTAAATTTATAAAATTTCTGTAACAAATTATGAACCGGTCGTTTTGATAGTGTTTAGGTTTAAGAATTGAGAAGTGATCAAACTTTTAAGGGACGAATGTTTGAAGATTAAAAAATTTGAAAATTTGAAATTTAAAGAATTGATTTTGTCAGTTTCTTTCCTCCGCGCGTTTCCGCGGGAATAATTACTGTATCAAAGGCTTATTTTCTTATAATAGCGATCGCAGCAGGAAAATACAATACAACGTTCTGATTGCGCGTTTGATTCATCGCACAATGGAACACCTGTCGCTAATTGAACCATAGCTCTGTCGCTCGCAAATCGACTATGACACAGTCTTTGCTGCAGCAATATCATAGAGCGATGACAATCGCCTCGATTGACACAATGAAAGAAAAGTAAATTGGAAACATAATTACCCTCGGCCTTCAATTTTATCCTCGCTCTGATAAAACATCTGTGAAGGAAAGAATTCAGAGTGAAACAGATCCGATGTTTCTTCGGCCGTTGGTAACGTTAAATAAAAATCCAGTTCTTGCGCATCGAGGAAAAACATTTCCAATCCTCTTCACATCGAAGGCAAGAAGCTCGTCCCATTGAAACGTTTCCTGTATCGTCTCCGGAATCAATCGGTCGATTGTTGCCGTCCTTTTTGCGTTTTTTAAATCAATAGCAATCGTAAAACGGAAACGGAGGACGAAACAGTAGAATTTTCTTTCGCGGTTGCCTCGCCGAAACAAATCTTATCGAGAAAAGGAAGATAAAATGGCGGGATAAGGGACGATGTACGACATCAACAACCTTCCTGACGTTAACAACCGGCGAACCGGATGCGGTGAACGTTGGCCATCGGTTTTACGACCACCGCTGCCGAAAGTATAAACGACAGTGAAAATTGTGCCCGTAAATTTTCACAGGGGACTCTCGATGCTCTCGCGGTATTCAAATTTCGAGCATGTTCCGCGACTCGGCGAACTTTTATCGGGATACCATTTACAAGGAAATGGAAAGGGAGACCGTTTCGAATTTCCATTCGTATCGTAAAGTTTAATTAAAATACTGTGCGTTCTG
The DNA here is from genome assembly GCA_019453375.1 of Ctenoplectra terminalis. NCBI lineage: Eukaryota > Metazoa > Arthropoda > Insecta > Hymenoptera > Apidae > Ctenoplectra > Ctenoplectra terminalis. The sequence goes on from SMSQ01021028.1 coordinate 81,018, forward strand.
ACGCGTGCGTGTGTCTCGAATTCTTCACGATTTAGCGAATATTGGAACAGATATGTACATCAAGACAAGAAACATGCGCGCGTGTATATCAGAGGAGAAAGGAGAACTCATGTGTCCGATAAACAAGGTATTAAACGAAAAATAACCATGAAAACACGCAGAACCTAATCCGAACATTTATACGTATAAATTTAACGGTGACGAAGGATACGAAAAGTGTGGAAAAAAAAAATTCAGCCGTTGTATAAAATAAATATTGATTTTCAAAGCTGTTCCGAACGAACGCAGAAGAATCCGTGGGAAATATAAATATACAATTTTTTATCGAATGCGATATACCCTATGTTTAATATTAAATTAAATGTCACAGGAAAATTGGAATAATAAAGAGAAACGAATAAAAATGCAAAGAATGAGCGCGAGATTCATGAAGAAGGATGTATCACGGTGAAAGTATCGCAACGTACGTACGAACGAGATTCATAACGTGTGAATCGTGCCTTTGCTGCCGCCGTGCCGCGTTTCTGAGTCGCGTATCATTTGTATCTCGACGCCTAGATATTCCCTTTTGAACTTTATCGATACGTCTTACCCTCGAAGCGTCCCCGTTTCGCCGAGCACCAGCAACAGATGCTGGGAAACGTCAAAGAAGCTCGTGAAAGTGGGTAAGGTCGGTCGAAAGGGGACGCGGCGGAGTCAGCGAGGAGGGAGGAAAATGGCTGCCTCTAAGCTCCCTTGGTAAGCGTTTCCCGCATTGAAATTCCATTTTCGAGAGAAGGGAAAACTCCGTGCGGCCTGGCTCTCTGGAATAAATTAAATAAACCGAGACCGGAACGAAGGCAATGCCAGATTTATTCTTGTACATCGAACGGTAACGAAATCTTCGGCCTACGCTCGGCCGACACGAAATTGTGCCGAAGAATGCGCTTCGAGTTGGGCTCGCTTCTCCATCGGATTGTGGTTTTAGGTAGGGTTGTTTCCTTGGTAGGAATAAAATTATAACAGTGACTGCGTGTCGGTGACAAATAACGGTATTAAGGAGAAATATTATACGGGGCTGGATCGCGAAATGATTTATTAGTTTCGTAAAATGAATCTGAAATTTTTACACGCGCTCGTGGAGTTGTGTGGCAAGTTTCAGTAATAGACTTTTTGTACTCGAGTATTTCGAATTTTAAAGAGACAGCTCCTATTCCGATGTAATTTTCTTCTACGAGATACGAGTTTCTTAACGGCAAGAATTATTTGTTTCGAATAGAAAGATACCTATTCGTCGCTTCCGGAACAGTGAAAAGATCATTTATTTTGAGGTGATTTAGCGGCGAAATAATGATGTGAAGGAAAAGGATAGGAAGCGTTTCGTCCGGGGCCTGCTAGTGGACTCGTCAGTAAGGCATCCTAGCAGGCCCGTGCCTTAGACGTGAGGGATGTTGAAGTTAGGAGAGGGATCGGTATAAGTACTAATCGTACTGTTTCCGAGGACTTGCGGGAAAGTCGGTCTTGTAGGTCCCTCTGGTGGTGGAGCGTAGGAGGGCCGCCACAGTGACTTTAATCGTTTGTAATTTTTTGTTTTTTGTTGCTGGTATAATTAATCGTCCATTTTTAATAAATAGATTGTATAAATATAGAAAGAGAAAGAACTCCGGGACCTGTGAATTTTACGCGACTTAAACAATATAGAGGAAGGATTACGATATATTAAGTAGAAGATTGAAAATAGAAGAATGAAGAATTTACTAAACGTTCGACGCTTTTCTAAGAAATCTTTTTCAACCCTAATGACTGCCTTAACGATTGAAACATAGTGCACGTGGAAATCGAGCTTAATGAGGAGAATCGTCAGATTTTGCGACGGTCTGCCACGGCCGTTTATTAATATCATACTCGGCGGAATACACTACGGGACTGCCGCTTTGTATAAATTAGCGCAGCAGGCCGTGCTTAGCAAGGTGAACCTGACATATTCCTGAAACACCGCATCGAGTGCTCGACTCGTTTAACGAGGCCGTCTTTCTTTTTCATTTTTTTTTTTTTTCCATTTTCTCGGACCGAACCGTTTCCTTCGTGTCACGTCTCCTGTGTACGATATCAGTCGCGCTTCTTGTTCCTGCCGTTTCTTCGCTTTTATTTTTATTCCTGTTCCTTGTAATCTCGATTGTTTCACGGTTGAATCCCTGTTTCCCCTTTGCTCGGCGTTTCACTTAGTCTCAGATCGTTATGTCGTTTGCCCGGACGGTGTACCATTTTCTCCACGGGTTTCAATTATTCGACTCGCGGTACGCCACCGGCGAATGGAAGTCTTAGCTTCGTTGAAAGCAAAAAGTGTTGGAATGAAAAGATTGCGCATTTCTGAGGTGTACATCGAACGGGGCATAAATCTGTGTAGAATATTCTTATGTCGAAACTTTGCTCGATCTATGGTTAAAAATATTGATTACGGTTTCGATTTTTGGAAATTAGGAATCGGTGATTTTTTTTCATAAAAATTTAATTAAACCTCGTTGGATAAAATTTTATTCGACTTGCAATGATAGATATTGATTTACTTAAGATTTCAATTTTAAAAAATTGTCGTTAGGAATGTTGATTTAGCATATTTAGGGTTTCGATTTTTGAAAATTAAGAATTGCTGATTTCTTTTTGTAAAAATTTTATTAATCCTCGTTGGATAAAATTTTATTCGACTTGCAGTAAAAGATATTGATTTACTTAAGATTTCAATTTAAAAAAAATTGTCGTTAGGAATGTTGATTTAGCATATTTAGGGTTTCGATTTTTGAAAATTAAGAATTGCTGATTTCTTTTTGTAAAAATTTTATTCGATTTTCAGTAGAAGATATTGATTTAAACAAGATTTCAATTTTACAAAATTAAAAATTAATGTTTCTTTTAATAAAGATTCAATAAATCTTATCTTTTCGTTGGATAAAACCTTATTCCGGTAAAAAGATATTTATTTATTCAAGACTTTGGTTCTTAAAAATTAAGAATTGGTAATATTTTGCACAAAAATCGAATCATGAAATTTCGTTCGATCGTGTTGAATTAAAACAAACTCTGTTAAGAGCCATTGAACTCTAAACAATCTCATTGAACCTGGATAGACCATGGCAGAGCATGGAGAGGTTCGGTAGACACTAAAGAACTCGACTGAACACAGGCTACGTATAAGCGATTTACGTAAATCCTGTTAAAGTTCAGCCAACTCTCGGTAGTTTCCCTAAGCTGCAACAAATTGAAAGGTTCGGTCGATTAGGTCATCCTGTAGGTACGTAAATCTTGTCAGACTAAAAGATATCACCTGGAATTGTAGCAAGTCTGTTTGAAGTCAAGAGGATTGAAAAATTGAATCGGATCTGAAAATTTCAATCGATCTTATCAACTGGAAATCAGCAATTCAAGCGTAACATATACTTCGATCGAATTTAACTGTATTCCGATCATGGCTACGATATTTCCCGAACAGAACTTTACATTTCATGAGATTTTGTATTACACACTCGATGGTTCTCTAATGCATCTAATTTAGCTGATTCGAATACTCTAATGGAATTCGATTCTAAAATGTTTCAAAATTCCAAACTTGTCGCGAAATCAAGTGATATACGTCGAATTTTGTCAGACCAATCTCGAGTACCTTTTATTTTTTCTTATTTTTTCTTATTTTTTCTTATTTTTTCATCGATATTTGACAGACCAATTTCAAGTACCTTTTCTCTTACTTTTTAATCGATATTTTAATCCTGGCACTATTATCAGAATTTATAATATTGGGTTGTAAGTTTCTTTCGTTATCTTCACGCAGCAACTTCGACTGGCGATATTTACATAAACATAAAGTTTTATCTGTTAAACGTGAGATGAAGAAAGATAATAGAGCAGAATAATTCCTATATAATATAATAATATATTGTAGATGTTGGATTATTGCCAATATGATTGACTCTAATTTTTATATTCCTGTTTTTATGATTTTTCATTTTTTTTTTTTTTTTAATTTCTGTATTTACATTCTCGTTTCAATTGATACGTTTGTAGATGTAGTAGGTTTCGTATTTCTTCGTTTTAAATAAAATAACAGACACTTAAGCAGCTGTTTCCTCTTCGTTTCAGAATCTTATTTTCTGTGGTTGAATAGGACCGGGATCAATTTCGTAATGCGAGGAACCGTCAGGTGTTGCTTTCCATCTCTCCCTTTGTTCATTACATTCCTGTGTTTCATTGTCAAAGCGAAACTGGATATCATTACAGTAGTCGCGTGTCTGTAAGAAAACTCGAGACGTTCCCCTTGACAACGCAGTTGTTCGAGTCAAGTATTTGACTCGTTCAACACAGATTAATTTTCCGACAGAAATGGAGGGAAAGTTATGATTTAAACGAGCTTTAATTAAATTCTCGGATTTAAAATAGAAACCTTGTTATCAATTCCTTCGTCGATGATTAATATTTTTCTTAATTACTCCATGTTTCGTAAATTCAAAAATCTAATTCTGATTTATTAATATTTCCTTCGTAAATAATTAATTTTCCTCTCAAAAATATTCTACTGTTCGTTCTTTGCTAATAATTCCACTACCGATAATTAATTTTCCTCTCTTTATTCTAAATTTTATAAATTTAAAAATTCTATTGTAGTTTAATATAGTTTAAAAAATTGATATTAATGTTTCTGAACAAATTATTTTGTTGGTTCTTGTATTCGTTGCTTTAAAGCGTTCTCGAGAAATTTCGGTGTTTCATTGCTCCAAAATACTTTGAAAACGGTGAAGTCTCGTTTAATCCGTTTCAACCCTAGCACATGTCGCATGAAATCGTCAATGGTACACTTCAACGTTGATACCGGGATCCAAAACGCCATAAATTCAAATCAGAGTACAATAAATCCCCACCGAGGAATCATAAATCCATCTCAACCTCGTAGCGGTACGTTAACACCGGACATTATATGTTTCTTGAGTAACGTATTACTACATCGATCGTTGTGGTCGATCAGCTCAATAAACCATGGCGTTAAAAAACATATACTCTATAATTCCATCGGTTCCTAAGCAAAGAGACAACAGAAATTCAGTACTTAAAAATTGAAACACTATTTACTACCTTAAATTGACAAAACAAAGCACTTTTACAAAAAAAAA
>SMSQ01021029.1:0-41561 GCA_019453375.1 Ctenoplectra terminalis
CCCAAGATGGTCGGATATTTTTTCAACCAACTGTACTCTCTACCGCGCATAAAATGCGAAACTCGAAACGTGCGGAAACATTCCTACTTCCACGTCCGTTTAATAATACCAGTCCACTTCGATCAGTGAATTAATCTGAACCTAATCTGTTGATTAAAATCAATTACGCTGCCCCAGTTGCGAGACCAGTTGGAACGGATACGTGCGAGCGTCTATTAGTAATAAGGGATGCTCGAACCGACGCGTTACACCGTGCGGTGGAAGCAGTGATACAAGCGAGACGAGATACGGATGGAAAAAAAGAGAGTGGCTTTTAGCCTCGCTCGTAACGCACGTCTCGAATCTGCCGGATTCCAAATTCGCTCGAGTAGTTTCGGATTTTAATAGGGGACAGTCTCGCAGCCGCATATGCGGAGAAATGCTGTGGATCGAGGAGAAGGGATAGAGGGTAGAAGCAGATGGGCAGACAAGATATAGACGTGGAAAGACCGAGTGAGACCAAGAGGCGGGAGGAAGTAGATAGGGCCATCCTGACACGGCAGCCGTTTGCGCTCGTCGCACGGTATTTAGAGCTTTAATGCGAGCAGACTGAAATGCAGACCGGACTCGTGTACACGAGGTCGATGGAGTGAGCAGGGTAATGAATAGGGTGTTAGTGAAACACGATGTAACTGCTAACGTTGAAGCGACCACGCGGCTGTATAACGCGTGGATATCCTAGCTAAAGGACGGCCGCGCTTAGCTGCGCTTGTATTGTGCCCTGTGACGTCAACACGTATCGCCTAATAGTTGTTTCAACGGAACGGAGGAACCGTTCGATTCGTTTTTTTGTGTCTGCAGCGCAGGGTGAAATTGGAGTTGAGGGTAAAATGGAAACACCGCGATGGAAAAGCGGAAAGATACTTTTAGGAATACGAGAGCGGGGTGTAAAATTCTGTGATAAAACTAAAGCGGTTAATCGTAATTCATGTCTTTGTAATTTGGATACGAAAAAGTTTCGACCAGTTTGGGATTTAGGGCAGCTATAATTAACATTAATGCGTTTGATTGGCTCGTATTGATGAATCGTGCGAAAGGTCTTGGTGGATCGCGAGTAAATTATGTGAAACGTTGAACGAAAAATATCGGTGTAAATGGTTTCAAATCTTCGGATTGATTAAGTAACTGTTTTTTGAAATAATTGTACAGAAACGATATAAATATTTTAAAATAAAATCATTAGTCCATGGAGTATGAGATACGTCTGGCTATAAATACTGCTATACTACTTGCTAACCGTTCCATGTTATAAATTTCTATAATTTTACAAAGCGGTGAAAATAAATTTTCAGAGCGTACAACAATATGAAATTAACTCGTTGAAATACAATTCGAATCGTTCGTTTGCACGTAGTTTGAAAAACAATTTCATAAACGTGGTTCGAGCTGGAATTTCTGAACGCATCGACAAAAGGGTGTGTGTAACGAGGTTAATGAAAAATGTTGCATAACAGTTCCTGTGCGCGCCTATAAAACAAGATAAATATAAGCCTGGAAAATACTAGCAGGCATTAAATAGCGCTGCATGAATCTGATTGCTCGAAACGGGCGTACGAGTAAGCTTTGCGCGACTGTTTTGCTTCACAGCAGACGAAACAAATGGTAATTTTTTCGTCGACATTTGCAAAACTTTGTTTTTCTTCAGTTATTATTTATCAAGGCATATTTCTGGTATGCCCTCGTGCATACATGATTTTTGCGCGCGCTAGGTCAGGCCTGTGTGTGTGCGCGCGTACAACCAGTGAACACATTGCTCTTGTCTTATCGCGTATGCACGATGCCTGGTCTCTGTGGCGCAGCGGTTCTCAACAAAGTCGGCATAAATTATTCAACAATCGGAGCGACCCGATGAGCTTATGTAACCGGTTTCCTAGAAATCTCTAAATCCACCACGAAAGATTATAGTTACACGACCGAAAAACTTGTACCTATAATTGCTAGATACCTTTTGCAACGATTGTACGCAGAACTGTCGTTTAAAAATATGACATAACAGTAACAAACGTTTAACCAGTTGTGACTATCTTTTTTCAGAGCACGCATCTACGTGTGTCGCGAGAATCCAGCATACAGGGATGCATGAATCTCAAATTATTTATACTTTTTATTTGTTCGTTTCATTTCGTTTTTACCTCCAAAGATTCTAAACATATCGAAATTTACGAATATATTTTGGTTTTCGCTAAAATTACAATTTAAATAGTAAATGGTAACTAAATTTTAAGCATGACGGATATAGTCGTCGTAACACAAAATACTGCCATTCCTCCATGACGGATATAGTCGTCAAACACAGCTAACTGGTTAATAAGCAGCACGCAGTACAAAATACGTAATTAAAAATATTTTAACGCTCTACAACCGGATATTCACTTATTTCCAATAAAAGAAACAGCAATTGATAATTGTTATGAATAAATTGCTCGCTGATAGTACAACGGTACAAAACTATACAATAATATAACGATAATAATATAACGAATAACATAAACGATACAACAATACTATAATAAGTGAACAGCATCGAATTTACAAATTATACAGGGCGCCTCAAAAATAAATCTCTTCATAGAAAAATTCTTTGGGCAATTTCAATCAAGTTTTTCCCCAGCGAAAATATCGAATTCAACTTCCGTCAGGAGATATTAACGAAAAACACTGACCAATCACAGCGCGAGAACAGCGGCCAGCATCCAGCAGAAGTTCTAGTCCACGCACAGCGGGTGTGCGCACACATGGCGGCGAGTACCACGCACGGCACGTGCCGATCAGTCCTCGGAAGAAATTATATCCACTAACGAATAAAGTCTAATTATTCTACTACCAACGTATATATTCTACCACAGACATCCTGCATGTGTACATAGTATATATCTTTGCGCGAGTAAATAATTGGTACAGAAGCATAAATGGAAGGACGAGGCTATGTGCTTTGGTTTCGACCATTCTACCTTTCCGTGATTCCTAACGTAAGCGAGCGAAATTAAGTCGTCACTGCTCGTAATTCGAGCTTCCAGGGCCGAAAAACAGTTTCTGGGAATCGCGAAGGCACGACGGGGCATCGAAACGTAAACAAGAGACGATGTCGAATGGTCGACCGATAGAAGGTCGGACCCACGCTCAAAATCAATCGTATATACGCGTTCGAAGGACTCGTTCCACGCGTAAGAGACTCTCGAGCACGAGAAAAGAGGAAATCGTAAAATGTTCGAAATAATTAGTATATCTCGCGTATTGTTTCGTAGTGTTTCAATGGTTCGGTCGCGTAACGTTTGATGTCGCGTAAATCGTGGCGTAATTTTCGATGGTGTTGCGCAGATCGTTTCGTCGCGTAACTTTCGGTCGTGTTGTGTAGATTCGTTTCTTCGATGACCAGGACCTACAGGGTAATCCAGTGGCGAACATGTTCGAGCAGTAGGTGGATTTTTGGTGAATCGGTGAGTTTAGTTGAATTTATTGGTTATTTTTCTTCTTTTTTTTTTTTAATTTGTGACTTAGCCTTAAAACTCGCGAGTCTCGAGTTGTCGCGTAAATTCCTAAAGGGGGCTCCTCGAACCAATGATTCTTCTCGCATATTTTTGCCGATAAAAATTGTTTTTCGATGAAAATTTTATAACGATGTACCGTGTATCGCAAACGAGATAGCACATGTTTTTGCTTTAAATTTATTTTTATGTGTACGTATTTGTAAAATAGAACAGCTTCGTAAAATAGTATATTAATATGGGACTGATCTGAATCTGATTCTTCCGATTTTTTTTTATGTTAAATAGGAAGACTTTACTTTTTCTTGTGCATGATTTTTTTCACATAGAATGTGTTTTATCGGCGAGTCGAGCCTGATTTTTGTCACGGAAATGTAATACGCTAAAAATGTAACAGAAACGTGAAACGTTTTGATGTCTACGGCTTACGTAAACTTAACTGTGTAATGGAGTGGGGAACGCTGCGTTGTATTGGGTTGTTCGGAAAATAATTTCGTTTTCTTTTGTGAAAATGAAAGACAATTTTCGTATAACGAACAAATATTTGATTAAATTATATATTGGCCATTTTGGTCCAGCACCTTTCGTCATCTTTCGTGTTGTTACTCGCCGGTTTGCATCAACTAATGCCTTTATATTGTCTTTATCAGCTTCAACCGGCCTTCCAGAACGTGGTGCATCTTTGACATCAAAATTACCGGATCGAATTTTGCAAACCAGTTCTGGCGCTGGCGTACTGTCAACACATCTTCTTCATACACATCGGTTAATTTCTTTCTGGTTTGAACACCATTTTTACCTTTTCTATAGTAAAAGAGTAAAATATGACGGAAATGCTGCTCATTGCTCTCCATATTTGAAAGGGCACCAACCAAAAACTACTGCCTAGAATCAAATGGACTTTTTCACACACAAACCTTGCTGTATCAGCTCTCGAAACATATAATGATTATGCGGCTTAAGTGTGAAGTCGGGTGCAAAAAGATACAATTAAATCCTCTATGGGGAAAAAACGAAATTACTTTCCGAACAACCCAATAGAATAGCTTCGTAAAATAGTATATTAATATGGGACTAATCTGAATCTGATTCTTCCGATTTTTTTTTATGTTAAATAGGAAGACTTTACTTTTTCTTGTGCATGATTTTTTTCACATAGAATATGTTTTATCGGCGAGTCGAGCCTGATTTTTGTCACGGAAATGTAATACGCTAAAAATGTAACAGAAACGTGAAACGTTTTGATGTCTACGGCTTACGTAAACTTAACTGTGTAATGGAGTGGGGAACGCTGCGTTGTAATTGATACTCCTCGAATCATATGATGTTCGTCTTGTATTTCAAGCGATGAATTTAGACGCTTGCCTGACACTTGTCTTCAAAACTTAAGCAGTTCAGTAGATGTTAACCCTTTCGCTTGGGCTGTCAAGTCCGCCGAAGTACCGTCACTGAACGGAAGCGCGCGCCGTGAAAACGTGCAGTATGCGTTGTATATACGTTTTTCTGAGTCTTAAATAACTATTTTGCCGAATAAAACAATCTTATAAACTTTTATAACTTGTATAACTTATAAACATTTATAACTTACAAAGCTACCCACAAGTCATATTGTGCGCGCTGCTTATAAGCGGCGCTCGAAGCGAAAGGGTTAAGACATATTCTATGGTTGTTAAGGACACCGGACTGACACAAGTTTATGATACGAACACGCCAGCTGCTATTTTTGAGGACTTGTTAATTTTACCGTTTTTGCATGCTAGTAATTTAATTACCAGGAGAACTCTCGGGACGCGAGAGATTGTGTGGCAAGAGGGCAGTGAGGAAAGAGAGCAGCGAGGAGAGACAAAGTGATTAAGAGTATTGTTTAGTATTGTTAAAACTTCAGTAGTTATTATTATTATTATTGTTATTGAATAAAACCAAATAATTCCCACGCGCCACAGAGCTCGATTATTCTGACAGAGACTTCAGAAAGTGTCAGTGACTTCCGTATCTTCCGTTTTTTCCGTTTTATTCCGCTTTACTTCCGTCACTCTCTCTCTCTTTTTCCTCTCCCTTACAAATAGTTCACAAGTTCCAGTTCTAGTTCTAATTCAATGTTCAATGTTCTTATGTCATCTCATCTCCAGTTCAATACTAGTTCTTACAGTTCTTCCTGTTCAATACTTTCACAAATCTAATCTTAATTGTAACAGTGACAGTTCTTAAATACTAAACACCCTCGTTAGGCGCGTCGTTGCCAAGAGGGTGGCAGGCATGCTATGTCCAATCGGTTGAAAATTCTGGTGTCAAGAGAGGTGGTCAATGTCACGCTCTCAGAGTTCGTGCGTCAGTCTTAAGTCAGGTAGGTGCAGATGTGACGGTGTCAGAAGGTTGCAGCTGAAGTACACGTGCGTCAGTTCTTGGCGAAGATTTAGGATACGGCGCTTTCCTATTGAACAGAAATCGACAAACGCCGAAATATTCGCCAGTTTCTAGGTCGTGAACTAATAACATGCCAGATGTGAAAATGACCGTTCTCAAAAATAGCTAGGGTTCGTCCGTATCATAAATTAAGTCCTTGGCTGTCCTTAACACACATTTTTTTATATATATAAACTTGATTTCGAGTTTATATTTTCCGCAGGCACACTCGTTAAACTTAAGCACGAGATCTGAACCGCGTCAAATTGACGAGCTTCGCAAATCTAGTGTTAACGACGATGCGAGCCTCAAGCCTGTTGTACACGAGTCACGAAATTATACAAGGGATTACACGAGACGGATGCAATTCAAACGAATGTAACTCGGTAAAATTGCAAAAGTTCTGGATTTCTCGACGGCGTGAACACGCATGTATCACTTTATCCCCTGTGGGATACATGATAAACACCGAGAGTGGAAAATCTAGTTAAATCCGAAAAAGTTTCGCCGTGCAACCGAAAGTTGGGTTGGGTTATGGTAGAAGGAGAAAGGCATTTAAAAGAGAGGACACGGAACCGCGAACAATGGCGATGGCTTGTCAACGACGAACCACGCCAAGTCCTCGGGTTCTCTAGATAGGGGAGAGAAGAAGGCAGGGTGAAGAAGAAAAATGGAGAACGACTTTTCGAGCGCGGACCCTAGGTACGGAAAAATTTGTCGTGGTTTCTCCTGCGCTGGCGTAAAAAGCTATGATAATAGAAGCGTAAAGAGGGTCCGGGGTTATTTCATAATTACAGACTGTACTTAGACGAGCGTGCATTACGCCCGCTCCCCTTTTTCTCTCCCTCCTGTACGTGCATATATTCGTATTACGGAATTAAGGGCAGAGGCTTGTTCGTAGCCACGCGAAATCCGGGAAGCAGAGCACTTTCTTCTATTCTTTTGTGGTGCCTACGTTCTTTTTCGGCGACACCGTTACGCCCATTAGCGGGTTATGGGATTTTTTCTTAATTAAACATACAACGGGTCTTGCAACCTTATCCGGGCTCCTTTACCGGCTACCCCCTTCCCCTCGTTGTTTTCTGAACCACCTCGTTTGTTTTTCCTTCTTTAATCTGCCGCGATCTTGTCGACCAACGGAAAAAGTTCCCTTTCAGCCGGTGGCCGTTAATTAACCCCTAACAACCGATGGATATTCTTTCTTGTTATTTGTATATTGAACGTATATCTTGAACGGGTATTATTGAAAGGAATACTTAGAAAGTTTAGTACGATAGTGGTCAAAGAAATTGCATCATATTTCACCACTGTGGAGGCTTTTAACCCTTTGCACTCGAGAGGTGACTCTCGTTCACTTTTATGTATATAAATAAATATATATAACTATGCAAACGTCATGGTGTCGCTGTAGTAATACAGTAATCAAATTTAATAGTGCAGTGATAACTAAACAAAATTATTTTTTTAAAATATGGATTCATCAGTTTGTAACTTTTAAGTCACACGGTCCCATAAAGGGGACATTTTTAAATAGTCGTAGAAGTCGGTGTCCCCGTAGCGGGAACCTTCGAAAATCGCAAAAATGACAAAACACTATGGTCCCCTATGCCTCGTGATTCAAATGTTTCGGTCGATTTACGAGATAACAATGCATAATTGTTTAGAGGAGTTTACAGGCAGTCGGTTTCGAATGAGCTCTCGAGAAACATGTTTGATACTTTTGTAAAATAAGGTGTGTGATGTACACAATAACTAGCTTTTTAGCGATCTCAATTTTATCAATAATAAAAGTTGTGTTCAAAATTTTAAAAATTCAGTGTAATTCGCAAAATGAAAAGGGTTTAGAAATGATTCGCAAGATAATGAGAGTAGTGATGATGGGTTGGAACTTGAAGCATATAATGAAAATATGAGAAATTTAACGTACGATTCTTACGTATGATAAGTAGTTTTAAATATAACAAATCAGTTTCAACAAATTCTGTGTGTTTTAATATCCATATATTGACTTTCAATCCTGTACGGAAAGGTAATTGCGAAACGATAGATTTCCTCCGACCTACTGGTACTCCTAAACCAGTACTCAGTAAACTAAGACCCCGCTGCGGGGTCATTGACTTCTACGACTATTTAAAAATGTCCCCGCTACGGGGACCGACCATAAAATGGTTAAACCATAAAAGGGTTAAAGTGTCGAAAGTGGCTCGGACCGCAAAGGGATAAAGTTTACAATCAATCTAAATATTCGACAAATCGGCAAACGGTGTTCTTACATGATAAATTAGATGATTTAATATATAAAAACAACAATCGTTATAGCAAGACGATGTGAAGTAAGTCGCTGGAACTACTATGGTCGCGCTTTTCGCCCGAGACTTCCCTAGTGAAAGGGTTACTTTTCTCTTTACAACCTTCCACTGCGGCGTCTGAATACGAACTACGAAATAAGAAGTTTAGAAACAAAAGAAAAGCGCGTGTCCTCGTGGATCGATAGAATAAAAATAGAAACAGGAAATTGATAAAACAGAGAAACCACCCTTGACACTAGAACTACCGGCGATTAAAGTAGACTTGTTTGTATCGAAGAAATGAAAATTATAGGTATTTGAAAAAGTATCTACAATAAGGGTAACAATTCTTTGTACACATTTTTTACAAAAAGTTATAGAAAATCCCCGAAAATACATCGTTGTAAATTTATAAAATTTCTATAAGAAATTATGAACCAGTTTGACTGATTTTGGCTGGTTTGGTACTTCTAGTGTTAACCAATTGCATAATATATCGCGATACCTGGATACAAACTCAGGTTTCCAGATCGGAATCTTGTAAACCATTCTTGTATTGTTTTTTTTTTCTTTTTTTTTTACTAATTACGCTATCACGGTGTACACTACAAACTTTTCGAGTTGAGTCCGCAGCAGAATTAACTTGTTCAACCTCGAACAGCATTATATACCGAAAATGGATTTTTAAATCTTCCACGACTAAGAGCTCGTTTCGGTACAGCTTTGGCAGGAGTTGCGATCGATAGTAGTGCTAGGATTAAACTAATTGCTCGTGACTTCATTATTATCTCAGGTAGGTCCCGCAACAGTGAGATAAACGATCGATTCTTCGAAGAGAAACGCGATACTTGCGATGACCGAATAAATTTATATTGTAATTTAATATAACACTAGAATTACCGGCGATTAAAGTAGAATTATTTGTACCAAAGAAATTAAAATGATAGGTATTTCGAAAAATACCTGTGATAAGGGTAACAATTCTTTATGCATATTTTTTACTAAAAATTGCGGAAAATCCTCTAAAATTCATTATTGTAAATTTATAAAATTTATAAAATTTCTATGACAAATTACGAACCAATCATTTTGATTGGCACGGTAGTTCCAGTATTAAATATGGAAAAGTTTTTCGCCGAAAAATCTAAGTTTTGGAAGGATGGGATATTCAAGTTACAAATAAGTTTATTTTAATCGTCGGTAGTTCTACCGTTAATAGCGTATAAAACTAACAAAAATGAATGTATCCGACATATTGAGACCTGTTCTAATGGCACCTACCGAAAATCGGCACCAACTTTCCGGACGACCCAATATAATATTCACATTTAGAAGGACTAAAACGAATTAATTTTAAAGCCCTGCCTAAGAGAGTTTTTAATCGAGAAACGTCACAGTTAATACGTTGACTCCCACAGTGGTCATATGTGGCCGGAGATTGTTTCTCCTGTAGCGTCACGGTGGTCATCAATGACCAGAGTGTTTCAAATGTTTATAATTTTAAAAATTAAATAAGCATCGATAGTTAACGAATTTTTAGCATCATCATCGCTATTAGAGAATACTTTGAAATAAAGTGTGCACTATTCGATAATTAAGAATTTTTATTAGAAGATTAAAAATGAGATTAATTTTTGTCGAACCTTCTATCTACCGGTGTGACGTCCTGAGCCATGGCGTTCTGAGCAAACCATGTGATTTCGGCGCGACACTCAACGTGTTAACGAATTAATTATTTAAAATAGTTATTATTAGAGCGCGGATTTTTATCCAAATTCATATTTTTTAGAAAATAGTGAAAAAAGGTACAACTTCGATAGAAATTAACTTCACCTATTAGCTATTATAAAAAGCCCGATAATTTCGATATTTTGAATATTTTTTACCTGTATTCCGTACGAACCTTTAAATTTCCTGCGAATGCACAAAAATCCGCGATCTTGTTACAATTTATTTAACGAGGAAACAATTTTTCGTAATACCGCTGCGTAACTTGAAAATGGCACAGAATCGCGCTCTCCATCTCTTTAGAATTACCAAGTAATTACTCATTATTAGGTCAGTCGACACAGGTTGATGTATAGAGACAAGCGGTACCTTCGTAGCTATAGATCACGTCAAACGTCACCGCGTGTCACGAACCAGATCCTCTGACGGTGTAGTCGATCTCTCAAGTTCCTTGATTTGATGTATGCGTACTCCTATCCTCGGCTTCCCTTTGCTCTCTCGGCCCCTTTCCACGCATAATCTCTCACTGTACTCGATGACGTTTGCACCGAGGTTTCTCTCGTCGCAGTTGGTGCCGGTCATGGTGTATAAGCATTCCTATAAGCGATAGGACTGTGTGTACAAGCTCGTGGGGGAGTATGTGCACAGTGAGGTCGATGCGTACACACGTCCAACCGTTTACCAACATCTTGACTGCTTGTACACGCTGTGTGTACTTCGCGACGATCGCGTAAAACAGCTCCAATATTCCACCGTCTCCATTTTCCCGTCTTTCTTTGACTCTCTTCATCCCCTTCGTTCTCGCGTCGCTTTTTTTTTCCCGCCCCGCTTCGCCCCTTACGACTCTTTTTCTTTATCGTTTAGAGAAGAATTGGTGTGCAATATCCATAAGCGTGTAAGAAAGTTTGGAGTACCTTGTTGTCCGGTACTCTTCCCGGGAGGTTTAAAATTTCTTCAGCGTCACTCTAGGAGACTCGACACTCTGAAAGGGAGCTCCTTTCGAGATTCTTGCAGATTCTTCTTGAGAAATATTTTGTTTCTGTCTCGAGCTTCGGTAAATAAGTTATGTTTTTTCTGTCCGCCTGGTGATCAGTTTGTCTTACGATTATCCTGTTTTTAACGCTAGAACTGTGGACGATTAATTCATTAATTGTGAATCGCGTCATGTTAAATTCTATTCCTAATTGCTGCTGACGTGAATTGGCGTCCTGCAATTTTTGTTTCTTAACCCTTTGAGTGCTAAGGGCGCATATATGCGTCCAACGAAAGCTATCGATATAGACTATGAACGCAAATACGCGCTCGGCAGATGCTATCGGTATGGACTATGGACGCAAATACGCGCCTGGCAAAAATGATCAGTGTACTATGGTCAAATGTGTATGTTCGGCAATTGTTTCTATTGTCCAACATTCTGTCTCCGTCTGCAACACTCGCAGAAACCACATACATCGTTACTTAGAAACGATGAAAAACAAAATTTTGTTTTACACTATATTATAATGTGTCATGCACCGTCGACGAGATCCATACTGCGCGAAAAAGTATTCAGTCCCCAGCGATTGTCAGCGACAGTCGCGCGCCGTCCGTACGGACTGCATAGGCCACGAGTATTCAGCACTCAAAAAGGGATAATGCGGCAACATTAGGTGCTTTCGATGATAACCGCTGTCTGAATGAGACAAGTGAGAATATTTCGGTTGGCTCGCATAAATAAATTCGGCATAATAATAACGAGTGGTCTATTGTCTGCCTATAAAGCAAGTATACAGATTATAAAAATCTTTTTATTTTAAACAACGCATAATTGCAGCATTGATATTTCAAAACAAATTTTATCATTTTTATCCTTGCTTGAACGATACAAGTTTGCGGCAACCAGCTTCAGAATTTCATTATTTTCGCCGGTACTCGGTATTAGAAACGGAAAAAATTTGCTGGTCACGAATGTGTTAAAATTACACGGTACAAGGGGCGCATCAAGCAAATTTTTTTTACTTTATTATTTAACACTTTGACTGCCACACCGAAATCATATGTTTTGCCCAGGACGCCACGGCATTATTTTTATTATTCAAAGCATATAATGGCAAAATAATAATGAATTGATGTTAGAAGACAACATTTTTATCAAATGATGCGTTAATCTTACTGGTGGTCACGGGTAACCACCGCGGGCGCCTTAGTAACGGTTGATAAGGATAAATTAAAACACGCCTTCGTTTTTTGTAATTGTAAAAACTTGAAAGGCTCCGGTCATCAATGACCACCGTGGCGTCACGGGAGAAACCGTTGCCGGTCATACATGACCAACATGGCAGTCTAAGTGTTAATAAGGTAGGGAAGTCAAGTTCGTTTTTTTTTTTTTTTTTAAATGGAACTACATATGTGTTTTTGTTCATGTCATTCGATAGAGTTCTTCGAGACGAATTCGTCAATCTTCCATGTATATAACCGATTTTAACCCTTTGCACTCGTGAACTTTTTTAAGTTTCACAGGACTACTGTGAAAAATTAGTGTTCCTTCGAAAAGAGAAACAGAAAATTATAAATGTTCACGATTTTTTATTTATTTGGTTAATCTAGTTTATTTTAAAACAAAAGGAGTGTTTGAATTGACGAAGATACAGAATTTAATTTAAAACTTAATCTCTGAAGAAAATTATGCGTGTCGCCGTAGCAGTGTCAGTCGAGTGCAAAAGGTTAATAAGGTAGAAAAGTCAAGTTCTCTCTCTTTTTTTTTAAATGGAACCGTGTGTTTTTGTTCATATTATTCGATAGAGTTCTTCGAGACGAATTGGTCAATCTTCGTTATATTATATGACCGATTTTAATTAATTTTTGGGGTAGTATGGCTATTAACCCATTGACTGCCACCTACGAGATATCTCGTAGCGTGTGCTGCAATTTTAGATTAATTTCAAATGGTCAGTTGAGTTAAGAATTATTAGTGTTTTTTTTCAATAAAAATTACTGTAAATGCCATTACAATATTATATCAGTAATATTATTATATTTTATATTTTGTTTTTTGATTTTATATTATATTTAATATTATTATATTTTGTAAAATTTCGCTCTAAATATGCCTGCCAGTCAATGAGTTAAATGAACAATTTCAATTTTGTCCCATCTCACCTTTTCGTTGCGCTGTTTTTGACCGTTTCGGGTAGCTTGGTAACTTCGCTCATGTTTCCGTTTCGGTCGAGCCTTCGAAGCACGGCGATCAGAGGTAGACCAACACTCGTATTAAATCGAATACCAACACTCATTAAACTCGCACCTTTCGCTCGATCGATCGACCACGAGAGAGGTTAAAGAGGTTCAAGTACGCTTTGAAAATCGATGCCACCTAGAACGCTAGACCGATATGAACGGTTCCACTATTAGGTGATGTCTTAGAATTTTTCCCTAGGAATTGGAAAGAAAATCGTTAGAGTTCAAGAAATTGTACCCTTCGAAACGATGCGAACCAATGCAGCAGACGATACAAATTTGCGATCAAGGAATAAAAAAATAAAATAATTATATGAGTCAAAAAACAAGGTTGAGTCGTATAGATCCAAACACATTAGGAATATTAATATACAGAATTTAATTATACGCGGAATTACACAGTTAAAAGAATTATTCAATAATGTATTATATATTATTAAATATATATTATTTTTTATTAATTATAATTTTTATTATATGTTATTAGATATATATTATTTTTTATTAATTACAATTTTCATTATATGTGATTAAATATATATTATTTTTTAGTAATTATAATTTTCATGACATATTATTAAATATATATTATTTTTTATCAATTATAATTTTCATTATATGTTATTAAATATATATTATTTTTTATTAATTATAATTTTTATTATGTATTATTCATATAAAATATATTACACTGTTTATGAAATTAAAAGTACCATTCACAGAAAGACCATTTTTCACCACGTTCTACTCTAAACAAAATTTCTTTGAATAATTCTGTTAACCATAGGAACACTACGTTTCCGGAAACAAATATTTTACATTATACCAGTAAAAAAATGTTNTTCAATTATAATTTTCATTACATGTTATTAAATATATATTATTTTTTATTAATTATAATTTTTATTATGTATTATTCATATAAAATATATTACACTGTTTATGAAATTAAAAGTACCATTCACAGGAAGACCATTTTTCACCACGTTCTACTCTAAACAAAATTTCTTTGAATAATTCTGTTAACCATAGGAACACTACGTTTCCGGAAACAAATATTTTACATTATACCAGTAAAAAAATGTACAGTATACGTAGCCAAAAGGCATCCCCCGTTTAACAGATCGATTCGATAGGCATTTGTGGTTGTTGGCCCAAATATTGCTTTGATCAATTCACAACATTAAGTGCAGTATAATTCGACTGGTAATTTAATTATTCGCTTTGTTGTAGCAGGCATTAATTAACTGACAAATTTATCTCTAATCGCAATACGGTGTGCCGAGTGTAACGCTGTTAACAAATTCGCAATAGAGAGTGCGAAGCGTGCACACATGAACGGACCTCCGGTAATGCAATTCTCTAAACGTTATCCCACAGGGCTCGAAATAGATACGTAGCTACTCGAGAAAATTGCTACAAATGGAAAACTGGAATTGTCTGCTTGACCGTAAGACCATGAAAATGTCTTTTGCGGAAATTTCAAAGCGAAATAACGTCTCGGATGACACTTAGATTACCGTTATTGTGGTACAAATATTTGTTGCCGTTTTAAACGTACCTTTAATATACATTTAATATTTTTTTTATAAATATTGAATGTTTGAAAGAAATTTAACATCGGGGTATTAATGTATCTATTTTTTAGTCGAGGGATTTATTATAATTTACTAGTAAAATGATTTTTGAAGATGTGAATTCATGCCAGTCGTCGCGAATGCATTAATATAGTTAACGTATTCTGTGATTCTTGTTAATATGATGAAATTGCAGAAAAAAGAATAATTTTGTTTCACTTGGATATAATCAAATTTAATAATTTTATTTTAACAATTTTAATAACTAACGAAATATTTTTTTTTATTTTACATTCTTTGAACTTCCAAGGAAGTTTATAATTTTCGCAATAATATGTTACGTTTTTATCAACCCTCTGCGATCAGTAATTATTTTGAAAGTGTTGTTCGAATGGTCCATAATTATTTTCATGGTATACTTTGACAGGTTCTCGCTTCAATCGAATAAATTCAAGAAAAATTAGAATGTTTGCTTTTTTTTAAATGAAAATAAAAAATAAATACCTTTATTACACTTGTATTATTCGAGAAAGATTTATTGGTAAGCCAAAGATAAATAAATTTGTAGGTCGAATCGAAGATCGAAAGTCGATGAATTCGTCTTCAGAAGCGGTAGGATGTAAATCATCCAATGATTTAAAGAAAAATAGTTTTAGTATAGTTCTATTTAAAAAAAAAAAAAAATTTCACCTTCCTATCTCTGAAAACAATAACATGAAAAAAAATTTATCTTTGCCAAAACGTTGGTTCGTTTGAATCATATAAACTTCATATAAACAACTGTTTTATATTTTCAGTATTTAAATCATGAACCTGTAACATCTTAACGCGGACACACTGTATATAATTTTTTAATTATTTAACACGCGAACAATTTTTTAGTAATTTGTAGCTATCCGAATGAAAGATAAAACATGGCGATTATTTTTATTACACGCGGTACGTTTACAAATTGTTGGAAAATATTTTTTTATCTCGACGAGCTAATTATAATAGGTTGAAGGAAGAAGGAAAAACTGCACGACACGGGTAATCTTTAGGGCCAATTCTCTGGACGGATCATTGAACAATTTCAAACTGAGACGGAGTTAAAGTGAGCGACGCGAATCTGATGCAAAGTTCTAACTGTCGTCTTGCTCGTTCAAGAGTTACCGCTCCAACAATTTGCCTAGCTCCATAGAAAAAGGGAGCACTCCCTCAGGTTAATGAGAGACACGCGAGCTCTTCTAAGTCAGGATTCTATTTCTTATCTCGTAAAAGAAGGAAAGTCGATTGCACAGTTTATGAGAACTAACCACGTGAATGCATGTTTTAAATATTTCGTTTCTTTCTCGTGTTAAAATTCATTTTTATTCATATTTTATATATAAAATATCTGGAAGAAATTATTAGAAATAGATTTTACGGGACATATGCAGATGAAATATGGTAATACAATATTATACTTCGGTCACATTAATTCTTTGCGGCACAGGATTTCAAATGATAAAATAGACCCATGTTGCATGGAAATTTGATTGCGTTTTAAATGAAACAAAATTGAGATATTTTTACTAATAAAGGAATCACATAATGTGTTGACTCCCACAATGATCGTGGAGTCGATTATATAGCATCAAACATGCCAACACGATTTATAACAATAACAGATAATATATTTGATTCAGATAATACAAGTTCACAGTGTAATAGTTCACAATAGTTCTGATAGTTGATGCAGCTGATTGCTGATGCAGTTCTAGTACAGTTATTGGTTCAGTTCTTGTTCTCATACAATTCTTATCCCATGCTTGTTCAATTCTAATTCAATTCTAATCCAGTTCTAACAGTGACATTCCTTAAATATTAGACACCCTTGTTAGGCGTGTCGTCGCCAAGAGGGTGGGAGGCATGCTATGTCCAATCGGTTAAAAATTCTGGTGTCAAGAGAGGTGGTCGATGTCACTCCCTCAGAGTTCGTATGTCAGTCCCAAGTCAGGTAGATGCAGATGTGACGGTGTTAGAAGGTCGCAGCTGAGGTACACGTGAGTCAGTTCTTGGCGAG
Organism: Ctenoplectra terminalis; assembly: GCA_019453375.1. Classification (NCBI taxonomy): domain Eukaryota; kingdom Metazoa; phylum Arthropoda; class Insecta; order Hymenoptera; family Apidae; genus Ctenoplectra; species Ctenoplectra terminalis. The sequence continues at coordinate 16,781 of SMSQ01021029.1, forward strand.
AATTTAGGGTACGGCGCTTTGCTATTGAGCAGAAATCGACAAACACCGAAATATTTGCCAGTTTCTAGGTCGTGAACTAATAACATGCCAGATGTGAAAATGACCGTTCTCAAAAANAGTATGTCAGTCCCACGTCAGGTAGGTGCAGATGTGACGGTGTTAGAAGGTTGCAGCTGAGGTACACGTGAGTCAGTTCTTGGCGAGAATTTAGGGTACGGCGCTTTGCTATTGAGCAGAAATCGACAAACACCGAAATATTTGCCAGTTTCTAGGTCGTGAACTAATAACATGCCAGATGTGAAAATGACCGTTCTCAAAAATAGCTAGAGTTCGTCCGTATCATAAATTAAGTCGTTCGCTGTCCTTAACATAATGTAAAAATATAAAAAAAAAATAATAATGTGGGATCAAATAACTGGAGTACACGCAGGATGTGAAAAACAGTATATATATTTAGGAGAAACGAAAAAAAGGAAAAACAATAAAAATACACAATAATAACTGTCTTAAAAATCGACCGCACCTCGCAGGTTGAAGTTTCTCTACGTACGCTTTTCTCTCGACTCCCTGCTTGAACGCGAGGAAAAACCCCACGAACCCTCAACCCCGCGCTTCAAAATTAAAAACTAAACAGGCCGATGTCCCCTCCTAGCCTAAACATTTCGGGACCGCCGGTCTGAACGGCGCCGAGACGCACAACGGGGTGTCGTCTTCTCTTCCGGCGCGGTCCGCCGTTCCTGATACCACAATAATTTAATTGAATTTGTTGTTATAGGGTGGGACTCGAATAGTAAATATTAAAGCACATCCTTTTCCCTAAGTCGAGGTAGGACTAAAAATGTCCCACCATGCATTACGGTGCATCAAAAAGGTGGGACACCTTTAGCGTGTCCCAAAGAGTTAACACTAAAACTACCGATGATTAAAGTAGACCTATTTGTACCCTAAATGTTCTAAGAAATACATAACGTAAGGAAAACAAATCTTTATGTATATTTTTTACAGAAAATGTCCTGTGTGAAAAATCCTCCAAATTTCATTTTCGTAAATTTGTAAAATTTCTACGAGAAATTACAAGCCGGTCATTTTGATCATTTTAATAGTTTTAGCGTCAAAGTAGTACTATTCTAAATTTTGTGAATTTCATATTTTATTAGGCTGTTACATCCTGTCAACGTGTTAATCATAAAAACAAAATTACTACCGATTAAAATTCACCGCTCATCAAGGAACCCTTTCGTCCCGACGATTCATGTCATAGATTCCGCGCAGGGGCCGAATTCAGGGCTCGCTTTAATTTCGATCACGTGTTGATACGGACCGCTGTAACGAGCTTTGCGGATGGGGAGGAAAACACCTACACACGAGGCAATGGAGATTTTTTCCTCCCTTGACGGCCGAAAAACTTGACTGACGTCGTAGCAATGTGACAATTATCTTTGACATAAATTTCATTCCCCGTCTGTGCCGTCGCTATGCATTTATCTCGCAGCAGGTGTCCACGAATGCGAATCAAGGGGGAGGATCCCTGCGAATCCGGCTGCAACGGAGCACGGTCGAATATTGTTAAAAGTACGAATGAGTGATTGCGTATCGCGTTCGCGTGTTAAGGACGTCGATACGACGTGCACCATCAAAACTGCTTAGCTCGTTACGTCATTGTTCCGGGATGACTGATAAGAGGTAAGCCTCTTACGCGCCGGTGTCTCAGATAATTTACGCTCGTCAAAAAATGCATTTAATCAAACACCCGTGACATATCGTGCTGCGCGCTAGACACGATCAATCACTGTACAGGCTCGTTGCAAAGTCTTGTTGGATTTACTTAATTTATTTCTTTCGATTGAACGCACATGTGCTTCGGCGCGCAATTTATCGGAACCATGGTGCATCGGGATCGCGTCGAAGTTAAGCACTCGTGGTCGAGGATCAAATTATGGAAACATTATTGGGGCGATAAATTTCGGGGCTGTTAAGTTGTCACGGTTAATTGTAGAAGTTTAAGTTTCTACAATTTTATAGCTCGTAATAATTTTTCATTCTAGAAAATCGATTGGGTTAGTTTCTTTTTTTGTTTTTGAAGATAGTTAGTTTTAAAATATGCTATTTAATACTGGAACTACCGACGATTAAGGTATACTTATTTCTACCGAAGAAATCAAAATGAAAAGTATGGAAAAAAATATATAAATTAAGGGAGACAAAGCTTTATTTATATTTTTAAGGGAAGATCAAGGAAAATCCTGCTAAAGCCACCGTAATTAGTTTATAGAATTTCTATAAAAAATTAGGAATGGGTCCTTTTGACCACTTCGGTAGTTCTAGTGTTAAGTGTTTCTTTTTGTTTTTGAAGACGGTTAATTTTAAAATATGCTATTTAACACTGGAACTACCGACGATTAAGGTATACTTATTTCTACCGAAGAAATCAAAATGAAAAGTATAGAAAAAAATATATAAATTAAGGGAGACAAAGCTTTATTTATATTTTTAATGGAAGATCACGGAAAATTCTGCCAAAGCCACCGTAATTAATTTAGAAAATTTGTATAAGAAATTAGGACTGGGTCATTTTGACCATTTCGGTAGTTCTAGTGTTAATGCGTGAAAAGAGTACTTGTTTCTTTCTATTTTTTAGCGAAGCGTTAGTATTTAATTTATAAAGTATGTTCGAGATATTAGTTTTGTTAGAGCTTTGAAAGGAATAACTGCTGCATACCTTTTTCGAAAATTTTAATGAATTGTATCTTCGTGATTGTTGTTCAGGTAAAATAAGATGTAGAGTTAATTTAATTAATGTATTGTCTAGTTTACTGCTTTATTAATTATAGTTTCATATCGTAGTATCATTCAGTTCTTAACATTAGAACTACCAAAATAGTAAACAAGACCATCTAATTTTTTATGAAAATTTTATAAATTCGCTGTGATATATTTTTCGAGATTTTCTGTGATTTTCTGTGAAAAGTATATATAAAAATTTGTCTCCCTTGCATTATGTATTTTTTTACGTACCCTTCATTTTAACACTGGAACAATTAAAGTATACCATATTTCTACCAAAGAATTTAAACTAATAGGTATTTGAAAAAAATATAAATTCTAAGACAAATAAATCCTTATTCATACCCGTTTCACAAAATCTCAAGAAATTCCTAAAAATACACCACAGCGAGTTCACCCAATTAGTATAAAAAATTTCGAACCACTCATTTTTCCCATTTCCATAGTTCTAATACAATTTCTATGCTACAAATAAATACAATTTAATCATCGATAATTCAACTGTGAAAAAACGCCAAGATTTTCACCTCTCGAAAACATTTTCGAATTCTCCGACTAGTTTTAAACTCTTACAGACACTTGAAACATATTATATCGACTTTTCTCCCCGTTCAATTTCCGCTTCCAAGCAAATATTCCAGACTATACCGAATTCGACGTTGAACGCTTCTTAAAGGCGCGGCGCCTTTATTTCGCGGATAACAATAAAACAGAAAAATAACGGGACTGGAAAGGCTGGCATGGAAGGAGCGAGTGAAATTTAATTGCGTGGAAACTCCGACGTTAGCTGTTGTTAGATGCAGGTATAGAGCACGGGGTTGACGCCACGCAACCCTTGCAGTTTCATAGGGGTTTACTTGAGTCAACCGGGCAATTAGCATACGCCGTTATACGTAACTAGTGAGGGCAAGTAAGAGTGAGAAATAGTGAAAGGGAGAGAGCCGTGTGGAAGGAAAGATCGCGATGGAGGACAGAGCTGCAACCCGTTAGAACAGCAGAAAGGGTTGAAAGGGGAAAGGGGAGGTTACGCAGGTTGTTTGTTCATTTGTCGTGGGATAATCCCTCTCGTACACATCGCATAAAGATGTTACACATGCGTCTGTCGTCGGTGTTACTAACGCTATCTGCATTCACCCCTTTTTACCCTTTCTCTCTGCTGCAATTGTTACTCGAGACGCGTAAATAAGGAGCGGATATTAATTCAAAAAATCCACAGCTTACGCGCGTTCGCGAGGTGCATTTCGTCACGGTGGCGCGGGCGCGAGTTAACGAGAGCCTAGGTCGGGGAATTATCTGTAACGAGAGCATTGTTATTCTTCAAACTTCCAAGTCTTCTTTGAGCTTGTTCATTATGAGATTAGTATTACGAACATGAGATACGATGAACGCGAAAAATACGTCAATTACGAGCTCCTTTGATGGTAAAACGATACATTTCTTGTGCTTTATGGCGCGATGCGTTTAAGGCGAATTATGAAGGTGCTTCGCACGCGTTTGTATTAGATACTTAGATATGTCGTTTCTAAAATTGGTGGCGCGGTTGATTTAGTTGAACCAACTGAAACATTGGGAAAGAATTTGTTGTTTGTATAGATTGTTTAGGCGAATACGAAATAACTGATTGTTTTAACCCTCTATGGACCGAATTTTGTTTGTTTACCGGAGAAAAAATTGCGATCGATTACAGTTTTTCACTTTGATTTGAGAACTTTTAAAATAATAATTGCTATAGATGGATCGTGGTATAACTGCGGCGATATAGTAATGAAATTTAATAGTACAGTGATAACTAAATAAAATTAATTTTTTTAAATATAGATACATTGGTTTGTAACTTTTAAGTCACACAACGCCATAGAGGGTTAAGACACGAAATAGGTAATAGACATTAATAGTGGAACTATTGATGATTAAAGTATAGCTATTTGTAGGAAGGAAATTAAAATATGTTTTAGAAGAAAATAAATCTTTGTTCATAGTCTTTATGGAAAATATCAAACAATTTTTTAACGTGCATCGTTGTATATTTATAAAAGTTGTACGAGAAATTACGAACTAATCATTTTGATCACTTTGGTAGTACTAGTGTTAAATATAGATAATTTTTTTATATATTCGTATCCTTCCTAATTGTCGATTTCGAGTAGTTGTTTTTTTTTTTTTTTTAACTACGGTCAAAAAGTTTTATCGGAATGAATGTTTAAATAATGAAATAAATTTCATTGATGGATAATAATTCGGTGTAAGGAAAACAGGAATGTAAATAAATTGTCACAAAACTAAGAATACAAAAGTATTCGTAGCGTAGAAATTTAGCATGTGTGAAATCATAATAGTGTTTGAAAATCTAGTTTACATTTAGTTTCAGTTTCACAGAGCATAGTGTTTATTACTTTTGTGAGATTAAATTTGCGATGATTTTCTGAAAGTTTCATCTATATTACAACAAATTGTTATTTTTCAATCAACGATACATGAACCAAAAGCTTAGTTATGACACTACACATCCATATCAATTTATTATTACTATCAAAGAATATTAATCATTTACATTAAAAAATTTCGAAACTACAAATATTAAAAAATAAAATTATTAAAAATTACACAAAAAAAAAAATGTCCTATTACCCAACATATGTACAATAAAACGGTCAGCAATAAAAATCCTAATTATCAACACAGAATACAACAAACAGTGTTTATAAAACAATTTTCACACATATTTATAACACTATTCACAATTTTTAAGTTTCAACGGTATAACCTGCAAATATAATAGCCAAGCAGAAATTTAACCATCGAGATGGTACAGCTACCACGAATTATCCTTAATTTCATCGGAAAGCTCCATAATGAAATTTAAGTAAGTCGTAACGCGAGAGATACGATTAAGTATTCCGAACACAAAGGAGAGCGAGTGGTACATGCTTTGATTCAACTTTGCGCTACGTATACAACGTTGTACATCATACTGCGCGGAGGATTGGTAGGGTCGAAAGGGTTGCAGAAACGAGCGAGTCGGGGGTTGCGTTTCATATTCATTACATCGGTAGCTATTTGTCACAGACTGGTATCGCACTGAAATACTGGCCAAGATAGCCGAGGTTCCCTGTTGCATTGTTAAAATGTCCCGAGAAAAAAAGCTCCTCTTAGGTCAGCGAAAAAAAAAAAAAAAAGAAAAAGAAAAAAAAGAAATCAACCCCCGCTGCCTCTCGCTCAACCGCCCGTCGTTCACGCGTCTATTATTGTTGTTCGCTTTAACAGATCCCATCAACCGTGCGAAATGAATTTTCGCGGGCTATCAGCTGATAAGAATAAGCGTCCTTCCATCGACGGAATTCCAACCCGTGGTTTATTTCCTTCCGTTGTTGAGCGTGACGATCGAAGCTCGTTACGAATGGTTGTAGCAGATTAGTCCGCGGACGATCGATAACTTCCCCCGCTCTCTTCGAACCATGTCGTGTTTTTCGTTTTCGTCTCGAAATTAGTAAACGGTGAAATGATTTCATCCGCGGTTACGGATTTCGTCGAGTGTGTAACGACGCGCTTGGCAATTAATGGTCGAAACAAGTGGTAATCGATCGCACTAATTGACGCGCTCAGTTTTACCATTGACACCGGTATATTTAATACTCCCTATCGGATGTTCTGTGATCCTGGGCGAAAATATTGGGTTGTCCGGAAAGTTCGTGACGATTTTTAAGGAAAATTCAAACGCAACACATTTAAATTTCCTTGTATATTTATTAAATCGTATACGTTCCATTTTGTTCTATAACATTTCTCCATCTCTCGCGTAACTCGAATATCCCATCCTTCCAGAACTTCTTAGGTTCTTCGGCGAAAAACATTTCCATATTTAACGCTAGAACCACCGTGCCAGTCAAAATGACCGGTTCGTAATTTGTCATAGAAATTTTATAAATTAACAGTGGCGCATTTTCAGGGATTTTCTATAATTTTTTAAACGAAATACGCGCAAAGAATTATTACCCCTAATATAAGTATTTTTCCAAATACTTATCATTTCGATTTCCTTGCTACAAATAAGTCTATTTTAATCGTCCCTAGTTCTACCGTTAATAGCGTATGAAACTAACGAAAATGAATGTATCCTAACGAAACTTCTGTCTAAAGATTCCTGAAGTGTCACTCTTTAGAATATGTGCGCGTGTCGTTTGTTTTCAATCATTCCGAAATTTTTGGACCTGTTTAAATGGCACCTACTAAAAATCGGCACGAACGTTCCGGACAACCCAATAAAAAGGTGATGGGGAGTAACGAGCGATCACATTGTTGCAACGTAGCATTATCTATGGCTTGACGGAAGAAGTATCGATGTATGTTTGTATTTATAAAATTGAGATATTAGTACTTGAAGGTTAGTACGTTAAAAATATTCGTGTTCAAATAATTTCTGACACAGAAATGATAATGGTGATAGTCATTTCTAGATGGAATTTGAAACTGTCGTCTTTTATACAGAAGACACGACTGTTTGCAATTTCAGTGTAGGGTTTAGCTCATTTTTGCAAAAATATGATATTGGCAATTCTTGCAACGATCTATGGATATAAAGAGTGTTAAAAAAAAAGCTAATTTATATTTCTATCTATCATTTCTATCTATCATTCTATTATATATATTTCTATGTATTTTATATTTATATGGACATAGGACAGAGCGTACCGAGTAAAAGAACCTTCCAATTAGTAAACATAGGTCGGAAGCTTCATTGTTTCTGAGGTATATAGATTTTTATATATTAGCATCATGATTCGTGATTGATTTACTACCGGTTTTTCGATATTTACAGATCTTCCACATGTCCTCTTTTCATTTTTATACACGCTTTGCATCTTTTTACAGAGTCGTGAATTGTCTGGAAAATTTAAAATGTGGTGGGTTCTGTGTTTTAATTTTTCTAAGTCGATTATCGGCGAGAATACACTTTGCTTTTCAAATACCTCTAAAAAAAGAAGTCTGAAGGGTTTAAAATCAGGGGAACGAATTTTTGACTTCTTTTTAAAGTTGTTAATTTATCTTTATCAAGTCATCTTATTATCTTTAACGTCCGCAAATTTCATGCTAGGACTTTCACCTGTCCTAGCATGAAATATATTTATATTGAAACTATAACAATAGAATAGTTATATTTAAAGTATACCATACTTATTGAGAGCAAAGTATCCAAGCTACCATTATTTAAACTTCCATAATATTACCTTAACTTAACTGTCCTAGCATGAAATATATTTATATTAAAACTATAACAATAGAATATTTATACTGAAAGTATAACATACTTATTGAGAAAATAGTATCCAAGCTACCATTATTTAAACATCCATAATATTGCCTTGACTTAACTGTCCTAGCATGAAATATATTTAAATTGAAACTGTAACAATAGAATATTTATATTGAAAGTATACCATACTTATTGAGAGCAAAGTATCCAAGCTACCATTATTTAAACTTCCATAATATTACCTTAACTTTTTTTTAAATAAAATATTCAATATTAAAAGATGAAAATTAGCTGATTCATATTATTATGTATCAGAACACAAAGGCAGCGAAATATTACTTCAAACTAAAAATAAAGTCAGGAAATATAAAAATTTTAAGAATTGAAAGATACAAACTCCAAAAATAGACNAAAATGTGGTGGGTTCTGTGTTTTAATTTTTCTAAGTCGATTATCGGCGAGAATACACTTTGCTTTTCAAATACCTCTAAAAAAAGAAGTCTGAAGGGTTTAAAATCAGGGGAACGAATTTTTGACTTCTTTTTAAAGTTGTTAATTTATCTTTATCAAGTCATCTTATTATCTTTAACATCATAATATTTCCTTAACTTAACTGTCCTAGTATGAAATATATTTATATTAAAACTATAACAATAGAATATTTATACTGAAAGTATAACATACTTATTGAGAAAATAGTATCCAAGCTACCATTATTTAAACTTCCATAATATTACCTTAACTTTTTTTTAAATAAAATATTCAATATTAAAAGATGAAAATTAGCTGATTCATATTATTATGTATCAGAACACAAAGGCAGCGAAATATTACTTCAAACTAAAAATAAAGTCAGGAAATATAAAAATTTTAAGAATTGAAAGATACAAACTCCAAAAATAGACGACTATCAACGCAATTCTCAAATAATTTATCTAATACCAATTAATAATACTATAATAATATATTACTGGCAGCACGAAGTCGCATATGCGTGATGTTAGCCAACAACTCTTGGCTAGCGAAATCACACGTACGTGACAGCGATGATCAAAGTGTTAATATATTATTTTTCCTATATTATTAACCATAAAGCGGACGTGACTTTAAAAAAATAAATGAATAAATAATTAGCTTCGTTAAATATTAACAGCGATGAATCAATATCAACACGTCCGGTGTTCGTTCATCACGGTCGAGGTCTTAATGTCTTGAAATTCGTTTCGCTATCCCTTCTCCTGTTCGAGTATAAGAATAACTGATGTTGACACTTTCGCGAGATTAACAAGCCTGATTTATATTCATACATTCATCAATTACATACATATCTAGACCTCACGTGAGTCTAGATATTCTAAGAAGATATTTACATGCACGGAAGGAGGAAAGTATAGGCTTTGAGGCCGTGCATATGCGAACGCGAAACATTCTCTTTAACGTGTGATTGCCAGCCTGTTAGTTTGTACATATTTATTTCTCGATGATTTGCATGTTCTCGTTCTAATACTTCGTTAACTTACCAAAGCAAATAATTTGGGATTGAACGAGTATATAGCATGCACTGCGCCGGATATTAAAAATAACTGATAAAACAAACTGTCATTAATGTTATCGTTTCGAAAGTCGAACGCGTAAGGTAAGAACTAGGTTGAAATTAAATTGTCTTTCACTTATTTAACCTCTCAACTGGGTCATTTTCCGATTAGAATTATTTTTAACACTGGAACTACCAAACCGGTCAAAATGACCCATTCGTAATTTTTTACAGAATCTTTATAAATTAACTACGGTGCCTTTGGCCAGATTTTCCGCGATTTTCCACGATTTTCTATTAAATATATAGATAAACTTTTGTCCGAATTGCATTACATATTATTTTATATACTTTCCACTTTGATTTCTTCGATAGAAATAAGTATACTTTAATCGTTGGTGGTTCTAGTGTTAAGCAGGAATTCGAGGCCAATAAAGGCGGATCGATTCGTTTCAATCACTGAAATAATTAATGATTATGTATTTTTTAATACGAATGTAATAGACGGATAAAAGTGACTGGGAAACTTTTAGATAAATAAAAAATTCAGCTTATTGGAAATATTAATGAAGAATTAACTCGTCTTCGTCAGTTAACAGATCAAAGATACATTAAATAGCATTTCAAAAAGCTTAAATCAAATTTTTCTTCATTATTTTAAACAACAATTGTCTATACCATAAAACAGGAATATATCGTGTTATAAAAATTTAACGTGGAATCATATTTGAGTAAATTCCGAATATTTTCGTCTTGGAGAACCGAAATTCTTTCCTCTTTTTTAATTATAAACCAACCCAAACCAAATTCATGAAATATGTCTCAAAACATATATTATATACAGAACGAGTTAATAAATATCAGCACCTAAAATAACTTATTTATTAACTTCGCCAAAAAATGTTTTAACACTAAACCTACCAAAGCGGTCAAACGACCGTTTCGTAATTTCTTCTCCAAATTGTATAAATTATTAACGGTGCACTTTTGAATATTTTTTTGTGATTTTCCCAAAAATATATGGTTCAAGATTTGTTTCTCTAGCATTGTGTATTTTTCTAAGTATCTATTATTGTAATTTCTTTGATACAAGCAGGTATAGTTTAATCGTCGGTAGGTTTAGTGTCAAATTAAATTTATCGCGTTCAAAAAACTTTATTGTAATTCCTGGATGCCTTATAATTTCTAAAACTTCAACCCGACCTCCTCTTATTAGTCTATTAAAATCACCAAACCGAGCCGCTGATATTTATCGACTCACCCCGTACATACTTTCTCCCCAACTGTGCTACACCGATATAAATAGTCGCAGGAGCGTGGCAATGATTTTCTCCCTCGCAGAAAGACGCAATAAACATCTTAAAAATCAAGCGTGATCGCTCGGTCCAAGCGACGCCGAGAACCGCGTGCCGCTCGGGGGAAAGGGAAAGATAAATTTGCGGAACTTTTTACGACGTTGGCACGCTACGCGTTAGTTAATAAAACGCGATACAGACGCACGACCGTTGACACGGGACACCGGTGGAGGCAAGAATACAAACACGAAGGCACGCGCACACGACACGCTGTACGAAGCGAGGGAAAGAAAGAAGAAATAGGAAATGGAGGGTATGGGGCGGGTCACGAGGCCGAGGAAAAGGGAGGAAGCGAGGCGAGGGTGTTAAAGGGGAGAAAAAAATAATTTGGAAAACCGCGGACAAACGATACACTGGTATCTGCAGAAAACCACGCGCACTATGTCACGTGCTCTGGTTTGGGGCGATGGCAATGGGGTTGCAGGGAGAGAAGAGAGAACCGCGCAAAAAGAGGGTGGCACGGCTACTCTGGCGGGCGCGGGTGGGTGTTAAACACAACATTTTTCAGCAGATAAGTCACGTATGTTTAATTATGTATATTACTGCCTGTGGGGCTGAAAACCAGAGCACGACTGCCGCCATCGCCACGCACCCCTCCGTGCACCGCGTTTCTAACCCGTCTGACCGCCGCGCTCCCTCCAGCGACCAGCGTCGCCGGGCGAAAGAGGGGGGGACGCAGACCCGTTCGCCGCTGTATTTTATTTTAATTATTAATTCCTCGTGTACGTGACCCATAGCAATTAGGCAGAGCTGTAGGAATGCCAAATTCCATGGTGGCCGAGGCAACCTCGCACCCTACTCTCACCACCCTTGCTGTCCACTTGCCGCGTTACGGAATTGCATTACCCGTTCCTCGTAATTTTCAGACTACTTTTAGCTCGGCTTGATCCGTGTGTAAGAAAGAGAGAAAATTAGCGCTTCCACTTGGCGCCGGTTGAAGCGTAATTACGCCGTTGCTCATTAGCATCGAGGTGTCGCGCGGATAAAAGCCATTTAGCGGCCGCGGTCTATCAACGATACGGTTTAAAAACGCCTTCCGCAAGGTATCGCGATATGTTCTTACCGGAGTATTTGCTTTGCTTCGCGCGCCTGAGAAACGCGTTTCGCGGAACTGAATGCGAGGATGTGATGTTATGATGTTTGCTATCGATTTAGATAAATTTGTGTACGCTTATTGTGTATAATTGCATTAATATATATATATAAATTTGGTAACTTTTTTGTTCTGTTTGTAGTAAATGTATTATTTGAGTATTTGAAGTTTTTTATTCTGAATTTAGATAAATTTGTGTACGCGTAGCGTGTTTAATGGTATTAATATGTATAAAAAATTTGGTAATGTTTTTATTCTGTTTATAGTAAATGTATCATTTGAGTATTTGAAGTTTTTTATTCTGAATTTAGATAAATTTGTGTACGCGTATCGTGTTTAATGGTATTAATATGTATAAAAAATTTGGTAATGTTTTTATTCCGTTTATAGTAAATGTATCTTTTGAGTATTTGAAGTTTTTTATTCTGAATTTAGATAAATTTGTGTACGCGTATCGCGTTTAATGGTGTTAATAGATATAAAAAATTTAGATAATTTGTATTTTATTTGCAGTAAATGTAATAAATGTATTGTTTAAGTACTTGAACTGGCTTGAAATATTAAAAACTGTCGCTTCTCAAATTAGCGTAAACTAAGCGTCAAGCATTCCACAAGTAATCACAGTTAAAGCGCTGCAACGAAATAAATACTGTATTCAAACGTGTAATATTGTAAATAACAAACGTAAAAATATTTTTGCACGAACGATTCTAAAGAAACGTTATACAGATTTATTTTTAATTTTATTCCGATTTTCGAAAACGATTACGTTCATATTTGAGGTAAAAACACTTTGATATTTGAAATTTTTCGGAATAAAGTTGGTCGTTTGCAGAAATGCAAAATTTAATTTCGGAAACATTATTTACCCTTTAACTTCATATTCACGGTAAATAAAAATTACACGTATTCGAAACTGTAGCTTTCTACGCTGTTTGGCGTTAATAATGGCACAACCAAAAAAATTTCAAATTTGTTTTTAGCAAATATTGTACGAAGTTTACGTTATGTTTCTATTTTTACCAAATTTACCAAAAACCGCAATAACCAATAATTCTATATAATAATTAATAAACCCTGTATTTAGTATTTCCACACATAAGAATTTTAAGAAACCTCTTTTCTAAAATCTACACTTTTTGCGTTGTACCATCATCAATGCTCAGCAGAGATATTTCAAGAACAAAGTCTTTCAGAGGAATTTCAGAGACACAGAAAGATTTCCACACATAAAAATTTTAAGAAACCTCTCCTCTAAAATCTACATTCTTTGCGTTGCACCATCATCAATGCTAAACAGAGATATTTCAAGAACAAAGTCCGTTCTAAACGTTATTCCTAGCTTTTCTTGTTAATCCACATTACTCGTTACAATCTCTTCAAATTGATAATCGTCACAATGAATAAAATTGTTCAAAAATATCATTAAACGCATAAATGGAAATTCAGAGACACAGAAAGATTTCCACACATAAAAATTTTAAGAAACCTCTCCTCTAAAATCTTCTTTTTTTTGCGTTGTACCATCATCAATACTAAAAAGAGATATTTCTAGAATAAAGTACGTTCTAAACGTTATTCCTAGCTTTTCTTGTTAATCCACATTACTCGTTACAATCTCTTCAAATTGATAATCATCACGGTAAATAAAATTGTTGAAAAATATCATTTAACGGATAAATGGAAATTGAGAGACACAGAAAGATTTCCGTATACGCATTTGGTATTCAAAGTATCAACAAGTTGTTAATATTAAATCCGGATTTGCATAATCGCTGCTAATCACACGACACAAAGCATAATTTCGATGAAATAGGAATTATTCACGTTCCAGTGAATCGGTATCAACGGGACAGCTTTAACCTGATTCGAAAAACAATTCGTGCAACATCATGCCGCCCGTCTGTGCATGTACGCGCGCTCGCGCTCTCAGGCTTCATTATTAAATAGCCTGGTCGTTCGCGAACTCATGATTATCAGATTTCCCCGGCTATCTGCTCGACATGAATTGCACCGAAGGAAGTCGGTATTATTAAGAACTTTCTTCTTCTGGCGCGGCCTTCTGAAGGGCTCAACTTTGCCCGTGGAAAATTTTGGAGAACGGCAATTAGCCTCCCTTCGCTCTGGTTCTTGATATTTCTTTGCACCTGGCCTTAATAACCGACGCGTGGAGAAAGAAAGAGAGAGAGAGAGAGAGTGAGGAGGGGGACGAAAAATAAAAAAAATAACGCGACGAAAAATAAAATAATAAACCTAACAGCGAGCCAGGCTTTGACTGTGTCGCCTGTTGTCGCTCTGCTTTTAATAATTAATATCGTTACACACGCTTGAACGGTCAGAAGCAAAGCACACCGCCGTGCATGTTATCTTGGGTAGGTGGCTGTTTATGACTATTTAGCCGGGGCAGCACGGTAGATAGGTAGATAATACGGCCACGTGCATGCATACATCCTGAATTTACGCATACAGCGGCAACGAAACGAACACGAGGCAAAAACGGTTGCCTTTTAAGCTGTTTGACTCCGCCTGTTTCTGCTTCTATCTGAGAGCGATTGAAAACTGCATGTTTAATGAGAGGTGAATGAAAATGTAGTTGCGTATGTAGCGTGGCATTGATATGTAGGATTGTTTTATGTTCGATGATAAAATTGTTGTTATTAAAGGAGATAATTAATTTTTAGAGGTAACTTTTTTGTTGTAGTTGTTTCATATTAGCTTTCGAAAGAGTTATTAGTTGTTTAATTGGTGTATTAATTGTATTTCGGTGGAAATTGTAGTTGTGAAGAAAATAGTGGTATATTAGGTCATACGATAAATAATGTCGTTCTTCGACGCTAATTTTCACTGTAAGATATTAATATTTGCATTCGTTTTTAGACATGACTGTATTAAACATTGTTTTCTATCATTTTTTCTTATCTTTCAAGTAGTTTCTGGATTCCTTCTTCAAGAAACTTGGGATGTTTTTATCTAAAAATCTTCTTCATTGCTTGTTTTAAGTGCAGATTATTGTAGAATTTTTATTGTCAGTTAAAAAATTTTATAATAATTGGAATAAGTAGCAATTGGTTGTGGCGAACGTGGTACGAGTTTCCAATTGTAATTTTTAATTTTTGAAACACTATATCACAGCAAAGACGGTCTTAGAAAAAATTAAAAACATCGAACATTTTTTTGAAAAATGAACCATTAAATTACTCAACAGATGGAAAAAGATCGTGAAAAATAATAGTCGATATATCGATGATTAAAAATAAATGTACACCACAAATTATTTAGTTTCAATAAATAAAACTTACGTTATTGTCAAGAAGAATACATTCTTTATTGTAATGAAAAACAAAAAATACGTTAATTTAATTATGGTCAACTATACAGAGTAGTAATGGATAGAATACTATAGTATCCGAATATTAATAAGAGTCAATGTATGTCTTAATATTTTATAATAAAAATTAGTGTCGAGGAACGACATTACCTATAGAATAACATAATACTTGTTCATATGTCGGAAAAAATTGTGAGCTCGTTGTACATTTAGAATTATTTTAATCGATAAATAACTATTGAAGATAGAAATTTGTAAATATTTATTACACAACGTATTTTTGTCGTTTACAATGTTAAATTTTAATGGATTTATTTTTCTAATGAAAAAAATAAACACTAAATATTCAACAGTCATTCGAGCTTATTAGATTTAAAGGGATTAAATTGTGAGCACGCAATCTCGTATAATCTCAGATTGTAATGTACGATTATATACAACCAGATATATTATACAATAAATATTTGCAAATTTTATCGTCAGAAGTTATTTATTGATCAAAATAATTGTAAATATGTAATGAGCTCACAATTATACCCGGTACTGTATATAAATATTTAAATGTCTAGTGTCCATAACTTTCCATAAATGAGGAAAGAAACGCGTTTTCACATAATTAGAATAAAATATTTAAAAATATGTATTAAAATACTACATCCGCTTACTGTAGTATTATTAGTATAATAGTACAATAGTGTATAGTATTATTAATATAAGTAGTAATATTATGTATAATAACTGGCACAAAGTATAAAAATTATAAAATTTCTTGATCACCTATTATGTGCGTTTAGAAAATCAAAACATAAAATTCAAGTTAAGAAAAATGTACTCGCCAGTTAAAAAAATATAAAATGCTCTAAAAGTTTTGGAAGTATTATATAATTTTATTATTGCAGTTTCATAATCGTAGTTGAAGCATATGGCGAGTTTTTAACGTGTTTAGATTTAACCCTTTAAAGCGTAACGATACATTTCTGTACCGGTATGCACGATCTCATTTTCGGTTTGGAAAAAGTGTTTTGATCAACGCTTCTTCACTTTCACTTCCTGCTTTGTGATCTTTAGACACAGTACATGATCAGAGACCTTATTAACACTACAGAAATAGAAATAAGAGATGAAGAGGATAGAAGAAATAAAAAATGAACTGTATATGAAAAAAATTACGAAATGCAAGGTAGATAAATCTTTACGCGTACTTTGAATAAAAAGTCACGAAAAATTTTAAAAATCCATCCCAGTAAATTTATAAAAATTCCATAAAAAATCATGAATTAATAATTAATAATTTTGACCATTTTGGCAGTTTTGGCATTAAAGAAAGTTCAATAGGAACTTAAATTTTGTTTTTCAATAATTCAGACTTTAAAGGGTTAAACTACGTACTTTTAATTTCAGAGATTAAGAATGTTAGAAGAATATATTTGTTCTATTCCAAAAAAAGCGCAATGATTCATATTAAAAAAAAAAGACAAAATTAGAAACCGTTAAAAGTGTTATCATTCGCATTTAGTTTTCGCAATAAAACCACTTGCAGCACAGAAAGCGATGGCGAAATATTAATTGCAACCCTCTGTTTACACGAGCACCGACCGAACGAATTTAAATTGGCAAAATTGTTTCAATATACAGTTTATTTTTATTTTCACGAATTACAAAAGCTTTATGCGCATCGCGGCAGCTCTCTCGGCCGGAGTCCAGCAATATTTTTCATAATCCGATTCCCCCGTTTCCGTCCGGCGCGCTCACGTACCAGCCATTCGAATTAATCCTGATTTCCAGGAATCACGAAGTCCTTTTTAAAATGCAGTGATACGTGGCCGTATCAAACGAATTACAATGGAAAGTTGCTTTCCGCCGACACCGTTAGCCCTATTACCGTGTTAATTTATACCTGATACGATTTACGCAATGCGTAAGGGTAGCTTAGAAATATCAAGTATGCCGCGAACGCACACGAAAAGGGAAAACTCAGCCGGTTAATTGTAATTCAAACGCGTTATCACCAATCGTACAGAATGCCCGCGGAGTAATTAAAAATTTAAATAAAAGCCTGGATAAGGGAAATGATCAATCACGAGCGTGTTGTAGTCACAGCGAACCGAGTTCATCCACCCTTCACCCCGCGTTTCTGTTCACCATAATGCGTGCTAACGCGAACGAGGACTGGTATATAATCCTATTGCATATTCCCGCGTGCCATGACATAAATAAGGAAAGGCTCGAACGCGAAAGCCTAGTTTTATAACGATATACATAGAAACATACCGCCGGCCACCGTTCATTTGACGAGTTAATAGGCACAGCTTCATTAAGAACGAACGGATAAAAGCGGACATACTACTGCTCCCCTGTAATTATGCGGTATATCTTAGTAATTGAGAAAGTTCGTTTAATTCGTGATTTCCCGGTGGTTGCCCGACGACACTGAACCGTTCGTTTTAACTCAAACGACTTTATGCCCTTTTCTTCTGAATTAACGTGGATTTAAAGGCTGTGTCTGATTTAGCACAGTACCTCGACGGAACCACCATCGATGTGCTCGCATTATTCTTACGTAGTTTTAGCTTTTGTGCTATGATTTAAGCCTTTCGTTTTCAATCACGAGTCACAGTTACGCGTAATTCATTGGATTATGGTCCAAATGCGATAAAGGCACCATGTTCGAGGGAATACGAGATATTGGCGTGTGCAAATTGGTAATTATTTCAAACGGATAAGATTCCATCACTGTTTCAGTTTTTTTATTCAGTTAATTTGTCGCTCTGTGACTATTACTTGTTCCCAAAATTGAAATGAAAGCTTAACTCTTTAACTGCGGGTGTGGTTTATAAACAACGCACTAAAACTATAACCAGAGACGGGTGTGGTATTAGGTTGGGGAAAAAGAAATCCATTATTTTTACGTGAAATGATTTAAAACTGTTTTATGGTCGATCTTTAGCTCCTGAGCGATGCTACGACTACTAACCTGACGGTCAACTTCGATTATCTCTGTGATTTTATCGACATTTTTTACGACGGACCTGCCTGTGCGAGGTGCATCTTTAACATGAAAAATACCTGAACGGAATCGACGAAACCAAAATTGCACGTAATTAGCTGTTACAGTATCGGGACCATAAACACCGTTCACAATTTCAGCCGTCTGGCTTGCATTTTCGCCTTTATCAAAGAAAAATTGTAAAATATACCGAATTTTCTCTTTGTCGACTTCGATTTTTAACACCTTGTAACTCACAATTGAATGGACCAAACAAAAAACAACAAAAGAATTTGTTTACTGCGAAATGTCACCTTGACAACGAGTATAAATCTAAAATTGTTTGATCGATACTTTACGAAATATCGATCATTACAGCCATCTACCGAACAAATAATGGATTTCTTTTTCCCCAACCTAATATATAAATAGCATGTTAATTTCTGCTAATATCAAATAGTGACTGTGGCTTATATACCGCTGAAATAAAAATAAAATAAATACGATAAAAAAAAAATCTTTTAAAATAGAATACCACTTCGGTAATGTAAAATTAGAATTTTTCTTTTTCTTTGCGTTTAGAGCGATCGGCTGTGCTAAAAGTAGCCGCACTTAAAGGGTTACGAGTTCCTTTCTAATATTTTTCAAGAAAATATACTTGCACGTCCGAATGCGGCCGAGAAAATTAATAAGCGTTTGTCGCGTGTAGCCAGAACGACGTACCAGGTTTCTCACACGTATTATTTATATTTGCCCGAACGACGTACCACGTCTCTCACACGATATTGTAAGCGAAAAGGTTAATCTATACGAGTGCCTCTATCGCAGGAACCATAATTAGCCAGTTATGTCAGAACTGAACAAAATGGCTAGCACTTAACCGTTTAAGTGCGAAGAAGCGCTATCGTGCTTCTCTTGTGTTGTGCCAGAAATTTTGCGCTATTTGTAAAAAAAGGACTTCATGGAATTTGTGCAGCAAAACACTCTTGTAATAAGTGAGAATAAAAAATATTTTTGTTGATGAAAACTACTTTTTATATAATAATTAGAGTAAATTACTATCGTTTCTATTATTTTCCACAAAAAAAACTACGCATTTTATTCCGCACTTTTACCATGTATACAAGAAAATTTTTCAGCACTCAAACGGTTAAAGTTTCATTGCCAGAAATCATTCATGTTTTTGCGACTTTAAGTTGTTAAAAAAATAAGAAATTTTCATTATAAGTGCTAGATTCTGTTTCACGCGATAACCAATGGTATGTAGAACAACGTTATCAAATTTCAGACCGATTGGTTGGATAGTTTTTTTATTCTTGTCCCACGAGTTGAAAAAAAGTAATTCCGAGAAATACGCGTTTGAAGTTTTCGATACTTCAAACCCTGGTTCGAAGGGACTCCTGCACGAGTGTGGAAATAAGCGTTACGCTGAAAACCTTTCTACCATCAGATATGTGGAATTTTGTGGTAAAGCTACAGCCGCACAGTCGTCAATGCTTATGCAGCACACTGCAACACGCTCACTTCACGGGTCTATAAATGTCAGAATACTTCGAATATTGCTCGAAAATCCTAACAGTATGTTCTAACAACTAAATACTTTCGAAACTTTCTTAACACGTTGACTGCCACGCGCATTTTACGTGGTTTGCCCACGGCGCCAACATGAATTTCTTATTCTGCGATGTATGATATGTTAAACAAAGTAATATCTATATTTTCTTTGTACTAATAAAACGATTTTTGCATGCTCTGTGTGGCATTAATTTCTTCGAACCATTATAGTAACAGTGGTATTATTTGAAAATTTATCAGTATCGATATTTACTCTAATTATGTATTTTACTATTGGTCGCGTTGGCCCCCATGGCGATATAGCCAAGTCGAGTGCCGGCCACCGGTTGCCCCCATGGCAGTCAACGTGTTAATATTAAGACTATGATGCCAAAAAATTGAGTTTTTTGAAATCGGACTACCAGAGTATCCTCTTAAGATTATAAAAGGGAAGAGCGATCGATTGAGTTTGGATAAAAGCGAGAAACGTGCGTGTATCTATTCTATTACTTTTCTTTTTTATTATTATTATTATTATTTTATTTCGAAGTAATAAAATATGCGACCAAAGAAAGCTTTGCAAGTTCCTCTCCTGCCATTTCTACATGTATTCGTAACAAACTTTAATTTTAACTTTCTATAGATCCATGTGACCTGGAAGTTACACATCATGTGCATGAACTTTTCTAATTTTATTTTTTAAAAAAGTGGTTCATCATCCCCCAACTTACACTACCCCTTTTACTCTTAAAAATATCAAAGCTTCTTTGATCAATACACTTTTCATGCATAAATTTATATAAAAGCAAACATCGATACTCCGGAGCTAAATTTTACTATTTATTCTCTTCGAACTTGAAGACTATAGAAACAAGTAAACAATCGCGACCGACAGATCGTCCACTGCCTGTTGTCGATCGTACATCAACTGTCGATATACAATCCATGGCGAAAAGTTTCCTGACTGACTGAAAACATTTATACTTTATAGTCTCAAAATATTGTCTTACGCTGAAACTAATATAATAGTCTGAAAGTAAGATCTAACATTTATTGCAAGCGAGTGCTACACGAGCGGGGCTTGTGCCGCACCTCGGGGTTTCCCCCATATCGGCTGCGCTAGTCTGATGTTATTAGGCCTACTTTCTAGTTAAACCGCCACGAAGGGTCGCCCAGTGTAGATGTTGCACTGCGCTAGGGCTAGGAAAAACCCTGCCCTCGTTCCCCTTTCGGGGAAGTCATTGGAAGTAAGATCTAACAGTTAACCTCTTAGGCACTATGCGCCACTATAGTGACTTTCGCGGATGTCATCTCTCTGTACGACGGGTCACTATAGTGGCTTTCGCGAATGTCAATACTCAATTCTATTATTAATTATTAAAGTAAATTATCAAAGTTAAAATTTACGTATCATATCTTTGGGAAAAATTATAATCTATTCGTCGAAAGTGTAAGGGAGAGGAAAAGAGAGAGAGAGACGGAAATAAAGCGGAAGAAACGGAAGAACGGAAGATACTGAAGACACTAACACTTTCTGAAGTCTCTGTCAGAATAATCGAGCTCTGTGGCGCGTGGGAATTATTTGGTTTTATTCAATAACAATAATAATAATAATAATAACTGAAGTTTTAACAATACTAAAACAATACTCTTAATCACTCTGTTTCTCCTCGCTGCTCTCTTTCCTCACTGCCCTCTTGCCACACAATCTCTCGCGCCCCGAACATTCACTCGCTTAAATGCACATCCCTCAATCGCTCTATCTTTTTTCCACATATATCCCTTTTTCACTTGCACTCAAAATCTTCGCATCCATCCCTTCCAATCACGCAGTCACGTAGACTTCATTCCCACGGCCCAGTTTCTCGGTTTCAAACACACACTTGACATAACTCAGCCACTCTTCGCTAACATTCTTTCGACCACCCAAGATTCGTCCACGGTCACACTTTTCCAAACATACCCGGATCATTCTTACTCGCAGCCATAAATACATTCACACCATCACTTGAGAGGCCCATCTACTGGCACCGTCCCGTCGCAGGTAGTGCCTGACTCTTACAAAAGCTTCATTCCAATGTACTCGCGTAGAGAACAGCATTGTCCATCACACATTGTAGTGCTGTATCGTTTACGCGTAATTCGCGTCGAACGCTGCCTTACAGAGAAACAGCCCCGCGTACAGTTCAGCCGTGCCTAAAAGGTTAACCCATTTGCATCCAAGCGCGGAATAATCTGCGAGCCGCGACAATCGACTATAACGAAGTGCGAAATAATCCGCGAGCCGCGACTGTCAGCTATCACCGAGCGCGGAATATTCCGCGAGCCTACGTTGCTTTTTTTTTACAGGTTGAAAAATATCCTTCAGTTGCGACAGACCACGTTTAACTGAAATAAATTAATTTTATCTATAAAAAAATATTTGTTTTTCCTTTTGTGTAAAAAAATGTAAACTGCGATATTTGTGATATAACACTGTGTATCAATCGTTTAAAAAGTACACTCTTAATAAACTCGATGAATAATTTCGATGCCCGTTACTGCACATACGATCGACCGCGCGCGGTGATACGAGTCAGTCGTCAGTTGAACGTCGCTGATGTTTCGATGCGGAAGCTTAAGTAGAGCGATGATGCAAATGATGCAATCACCCGTATTTGGGTGACGACAAAAATTCTGATTAGGCCGCATCATCCGTATTCGGGTGACGCTTATTTGAGCGCTTACGAGGTAAATTAGTAGATATTTCGAAAGATATTTCATAGAATATGAGACTATTGAACTGTTATAAAAGTTTATTAAAAAAATGATTTGCAATGGAATGCTTTAAAACAGTCGATACAAAGTTGGGGTTGATCAGGGCAATCTAGGTATAACGTTATTGTCTTTTTTATATTTTGTCGCGCCTTTGATCGGTTCGCATGGAGTCTTTTATTTGAATAGCATAATTTGCGAGTCCTAATGCTTTGTCCAGAAGAATTTTTTCGGACGGCAATATTATGCCGACTACGTTGACCTTAAAATTTATTTACATTATCAGTCAGTCCTAATAATTTCAGAGCTAACGGTTCTCTAAATTTTCTGATATTTATATCTTTCTTTTGTCGCAGTCTCGTAAACGATCGAAGCGTCCACAACTGTAATTTCATTTTTCTTTTTGACATCGCAAAAAATTAGGCCAAAAATTTTAACTATTCGCGACTACTGGAAAAATATTTTAAAAGGAAGAAATAATTTTCAAATCTCACACGCTTTCTTAGATTCTTCGTTCTCGAAGAAAGATTTTCAACTAAACGCATGCCTCGAAAACGTTTCGTTGTAAGCGTACTTATCATTCCGCTACAATTAGAAACGAACGATAAGCGCGCCTGGCCTGACGGAGATTTTCTTATAAAGTTGCGTGCCAGTCAACGTGTTAAAGAGTAACAAAATACGGTATAAGCAGTTCCACGGAATAACAAAATCCGCAAAGGTTTCTCGACAAACCTGTCGTACAGGTGCTTCGCGAGAAATAAAAAACAAAAAAAAAAAACAAAGAGAAAAGAAACCGAAGGCATTGACAGGTGGGGGTGAAGAAAGTAAGAACGACAAGTTATTTCATTCACGGATATCCCATAAAATCAGAGTAACCAGAGGTCGGTATCGCGTATTTAATAATGCAGAGCGCCGGATGTTCCGAGCTTGGCATCAAATCTGTGGAGAGAGGCAGACTAAAGAGAGCGAGAATAAGCGAGAAACGAGAAAGACGAACAGCGAACAGGGGTGAAAAGAGGCGAAGGGTGAGAGAGGTTTGTTGCTGGGAGGGGTGCTCTGGGAGAGACCAGGTTAAATATTTCACAACGCATTTCCGCCGTTGCGCCCTGGGGGTGGTTAGGGTGGGACCAAAGGGCAACAGTGGAGGAGGAAGAGGAAAAAAGTGTACTACAATTTCGCGCGACAGATTCACTGGTTGAATATGGATTTTCGAATGTACAAGTGTTTTCCGGAGATTTCCAGTTTCATAATTGATAAAACGCTGGGACAGCTTCTGCGAACTGGTTGATGAATGCGCTATTTCAGCAGGCTGTACGGTTACCAGAACGCTGTCCCCGTGGCTTTTTTTTTTAACATGTGTGAATATTGATAATCAGTGTTTTAGAAACTTGTTTTTTTTTTTTTTTTCTTTTTTATTCCTTATTTTTTATTGAAACCACTTTATATGTGAAATTTTGGAAAGTTGATTTGATATCGTAATAATGGTAATTGTTTCGTTGCTTTGCTGAAACTATTCGTGAAATTACAAACTTGTACTGAGAAAGGTATTTCATAGGAGTTAAAGAATTAAATAAAAAATAATATTAATATCGAGAACATAATATGTAATACGAGTCTTTATCGTTATTATATATTGCAGTGTTTTGGTAAATAATAGTAAAGTGTTAGTGGAGAAACGTTATAAAAAGGTTCATTTAAAAAATTAATGATAAATAGATGATATGACAAAAGATAAGAATATAAAAATTCTCAGGGTATAATAAATACGAAAAAATATTTTTTATATTATCTACCACGTTTTGAGCTATTTTATTAAAAGTTTTAAGCAATTAACCGAATTTGTTAAAAAAATTCAACAAAATGAGTTCTTTTTCTGAACGCTGAACAGCGAGTTAGACGCTGGTAAAATTAATCCTTTTTTAATTCCTCGATTTTCACTCATGCCAGTAATATGTCTGCATGTACTTGTAATAACATCATTAAAACTAAATTAATTACAAAAGGTTACAAAGTTATCTATTATTTTCGTTTTTAAAGTATAATATTGTAGCTTTGTGCACACATATCGTTCCTATACTAAATTTAAAACGTGCACTTTAATATTTTAGATTTTGGAAAGTTAATTTAATATTATAGTAAAGA
>SMSQ01021031.1:0-14207 GCA_019453375.1 Ctenoplectra terminalis
ATTGAATCAAGGAAACATCGATTACGATAATTCTAGACATTCTATATCCGTTCATCGATCGCGAACTTCTACGAGAGAATTTAGGTTGATCATAAATTTACGGTTCCCTGTGCCGTGAAATTTCTTTCGAACACCCGAGTCTTGGCATTTTCCAAAAATAGCGTTCCTCGATTCGCCTGGGTATTCTTAATGGGGACACTTCAGTGTCAGTTTCGCTGAAAGCGTGTCTCGGAGGCAACGCGACACTCTGCGTGTGTGTCGGCTTACGCGGCCGAAATTTCTAGCCGAACGACCTAGATAAAAATTCGTAATTATCTTCTTCGGATAGGTTTTATTGTCATCTGCACGGGTATTGTGTCGATTCTATGCTACGCTTTTCCTATTTGCCGAGTCAACAGTCAGACTCCAGCGTAGTCCGACGTCATAACAGCTATCTCCCTTCTTCCATTTCCGGCTATGCTGTCTCGCTGACAAGTATTGTGCTGTTTGCATAAAGCGATGAGAGGCTTCGAGGTAACGAGACTCGAGCAGGAATCGAGTTGCCAATGAAATTCTATTTTGCCTCGTGTTAGGCCTCGTTTTGTGCACTCTGCACTATTCGCGCGATTGATTAAAGTCAGCCATCGACATCTCGTGGGAACGTTCCGTTTCGTGAAACGGGGAAAGAGATAAGAAAGAATGAAATAAAAATAAAGAAAAAAAAGGAAAAAAAGAAAAAAAAAAGAAGAAGAAACACGAGAGACGTTTAGAAAAATAGAACGTTGAATTTTTAAACCGCTTCCATTTAAGTCCCAATTTATTCGCCTTACATTTCTCCACCGAGGTTTTTAAACTACATTTTCCATTCATGAGAGGGAAGCACGCGTGTTCTTTATTTCAGCGCTAGAAAACTCGTCCATTCTTTTCCTCGCTGCCTCTCTGTTCTCCTCAATCGAGCGTTACGTTTCTAAACCGTGTCTTCCCTCCGTTCTATGCAACGAGACCTTGTTTCTGTGTCTCCTGGCGTAGAAACTATTTTGTACTCCATTTTCCTTTGAGGCGGTCGTGGTATCTAGCTTATTAGATTCTTGTTGCCCGCCCCGGCCAAATGTTTTCCTATTTGACGCGCGTGATACGAGCGCGCGTGCTCGCAAACTGCGCCCATCGTGCCTTTTTCTTTGTATTAAATTCGTTCTGGCCGCGATTTACGTTCGTTCGGACGTTATATTTTTTTTTTATTCTTTCTTTCTTTCCCTTTTTTCTTTTTTTTTTTTTTTTTTAACTTTTTTCCTCTGGTTCCATTTTTGTCGCGTTGCTTTGAAACGTTAACGTTTCGACGAAGCTAAACAACGCGGCTCGCTGGGAAGGGGGCAAGGAATTTTTTTACGGAATAACGATTCAAGGGGAAAGTAAAACAACGATGCCGAACGATGCGGATGGAAACGCGCTTGAATGTTGAAGAACAGTCGTTGAACTTTTCACGCGGAAGTACGCCACGAATGCAGAAACTTTCGACCATTTCGCCGGAAGGAAACAGAGACAAAACGTAGCTGATTCGGTTCGGTTCGGTTGGAAGCGAAAAATAACTCCGTCGACTTCATCGAAGAATTTAATATCCGACGCTCTCCTACTGTTACTCGTCACAGTTTCTTCCGTTATCTTGGAAAGTCGAGATTGATCTTTTAATGTCTTCTATCAGCGATCCTTCAACTGTTTCCTATAAACGTGCAGGTTTTTGCGTTCCCGTATCGATTGGGCTGGAAACTATTTCTGAATTATTTTCGCTTCGAAGAGCTCGTCCGGTCCGATTGAAAGGGTGCTGATAAAACGGATTCTATCTATTTTTCATCATCGGCCGAACCTTGTATTGATTCGGCGCAGCTGCGTTTATATTTGAAATTAAGCAGCTCGTTTATTTTGAGTGACACGATGGAGCAAGTAGTATAGGCACGATATAGGTCAGACCGAGAGCTACGGTTGATCGTTCCCTTTCTGATATTTTTAATTAAGCCGTCGCGATTCGATTCCTGAGAGGACGCTTCCTCGGTGCTCGTGCTCGTTCGCGTGATCGCGGATAAAGTTTCCTCGTAGTCAATTATCGTCGTGTTATTTGCTCCAAGAGAAACCGAACATACTTTCCGCACTTTACACATTCTTGCAGTGCTACGATCGAATAACTAACTCAGAGCAAGTGAGAGAGAGAGAGAGAGAGAGAGAGAGAGAAAGAGAGAAACTTTGCACACGGTGGACCAAGCAAATTTAACTTGGTATTTCAATTGTACATGTGTATATGTACACCTTTATTCGTGTCGTTTCACGAAAATACCCCGGTGTGTGCTCACGTGGGACGCTTTAAAGCATGCATACGAGAGAAACTTAGTCGAGAGTGAACCGTGTGAAGCAAGCTACGAAAGGAAGAAAGAAAAGGCTCCCAGTGGTGTATTTGTTGGCGCATTTAAATATTTGTCGCCACTTTGCATCTGCTACCCACCCCGGTTTCCTTTACACCGCCAATTGTATCGTTTTCACAATTTTATGCACCGCTAAAATACCACGCGACAGATACGTAACGATAATCGTCGTACCTGGCTCGCGTATTTTTCAGCGGGTCAGATATCAAAGTTACTGTCGCGTGAAAAGTCTCGTGGCATATATACGAGGACTCGAAGGAATATTTTCTTGCTCGAATATATATATATATTCTTCTACCCTCCTTCGCGGTGTGCTCCCTTGGGACTGACGGGGGACGACGTCTAGGCCTTTCATTTTCATCAGGCTTCTCTCGTCGAGGCTTTTCAAGAAGGGAAGGAAAGAAAAAGGTCCGTCGCGAAGAAAACCACATGAGAGATATGATCGTTCTTCGACAACATGCACTTAATCAGGCCGGCTTTATGTTGGAAGCGGAGGGCTAAAGTGAAAGCCAGAGAGGAAGGACACTGGCTCAGACACGAAGCTCCGAGAGATACTTGGAGGGGTGGAAATGTCGGGTCGAGCGAGACCTTAATTTCCTGTAGCATTCCGGCTTATCTCTTTCGCGATTTATCGACCTACCCCGAAAGTTACACGCTCACGACTCAGAGAAACATTGGTCGTCCTGGAGTATCCGTTTCCTGGCTGCGTTAGCCGGCATCCGAAGTCGATTATCATTGTTCGGCCACTTTTTAGTGGCTTGTAAACTTCTTTTCCTCTTTAGATAGAGATACAAGGGCGTTGTTTACCGTTGGAAGAATTCTTTTTATTTTCGCAATTCAGGTTTTGAGTTATTAATTATTTCACGTTGGTTCAAGTCTCTTATTAATAAATCGGAGAAACGTAGCGGAGCAAAATTGTGCGTTTCAAGTTGTACGACTTACGTTAGGTGGACTATTACGACGAGAAGCTGGTTAATTACCCTGTGTTGTTATTGCGCCGATAAAAG
Organism: Ctenoplectra terminalis; assembly: GCA_019453375.1. Classification (NCBI taxonomy): domain Eukaryota; kingdom Metazoa; phylum Arthropoda; class Insecta; order Hymenoptera; family Apidae; genus Ctenoplectra; species Ctenoplectra terminalis. The sequence continues at coordinate 3,398 of SMSQ01021031.1, forward strand.
CGTGCAAGCATACGATCATTAATTCGACATAAAGGAGAGTTCTGTAGGTAGATGACAGCTTGATCCCAGAACATTCGATACTTTATGATGCTTTCGAATGTTCGTACGTAACGCAGATACGTGTATTTATGAAATGGTGCGCAAATCTTTCGAGGTCGTACACAAAAGGAAAATTAAATAGTTACTCGTTTGGAAGCGTACCCTTCAAAAACGTGTTTCTTTGTATCGAGGAATCATGGCCGTGAATCGCTCAAAACTGCTGCGTTATTGAAGCATATTTATTGGCTCGCGATTGTTTACTTGAATGGAACGGTAATTAAGCGGTGTATTCTTAATATTTAATTATATGCGTCGCTGGTGGCTTTTGTGAAGAAAAACTATTGTCTCCTGTTATTGAAATGTTGTGTATTTGCGGTAGAAATTGTGGCGTACCACGATAATCTCGTTATCAGAGACAATGGTTGGTAATTAAGGGAACAATGCCTTGAAAAACAATGGACGTTGCACGCGTAATGTGTTCGCTGCTGTAATCGTGTATCTGTGCACGGTATTTTCCCTTGTCTCTTGTCCGATATTAGGATACGGAGTTGGCCACTTACGGACAGGCACTCCCAGCTAATTTCCGGCTGTAAATACTCGATTCGGCCCTATCCTGTTCGCGTCCCTCTCCGTCTGATCGATGACTTCTTTCCGTTTCCATTCCATCACGCTCGAACGAGAATTTTTATTCCAACTGGGAATTCCTCCTCTTAAGGTTCAAATACTGTGACCCTTTTTTCTTTTAAATGTATTATATTTTTTATTAAAATAAAATACTCCGACCCTTTTTTTTTTTTTTTAAATGTATTACGTTCTTTTTTATCACATCGCTTTTCATCCGAAGACCTCTTTCATTTTTCACCGCGTCGTTCGTGATAAATAATACTTCACGTTTGTGCTTTCAAATTGCTTTCTATGGAATTTTGTCCTACAGTACTGTTACAGAAATACGAGGAGTTTCGTATTTAATCTTTGCGTTAATTATTCTTATAACGTAGGACTCTTTCATAATTTTTCTTAGCAATGCCTTAAGATTTATGTCACGGATTAAGTGTATTAAATATCATACCATTCTTGTTTCAGATACGCGATTGGTTAACAGTCGAAGAAGAGATGCTACGAAAACAGGCGGTGGTTGTCGGCGATGTCGGCGAAATCATGGAAGCGCTTGATAAACAAATGGTAAGTAGATTGTTGTCGCATGCACGCAAAACTTATCCACTTTAGAGGCACAAGTGCTCCGTAGCTTATACACGGCTGCTTTTGAATCTTGCATGACTTTGGATGGCTTTATGATAACTTCAATCGACTCAACCTTCCGTAAACTACATTACGGATACTTACAAACTTCGGAAATCTCAGACAATTTTTCGTTCATAATTTTCTAATATTAAAACTTCCTCAAACTTGAACCAAGTTTATTCTATCGTTATAAATCTTGAGAAAAACTGATCGCCAAAAAGTCACCCTTTCGGTCACCTTTTCAGTCAATCTTTCATTACGTTTGAACAATTTACTTTTCTTTCTTATCTTCAAATTTCCTCAAATACTTTCTCAAATATTTTCTCAAATATTTTCTCAAATATTTTATCAAACGCTTCAACCCCTAGAATGCAGGAAACTAAAGGTTCCTATGTCGGCAACGTCCAGATCTGCAATATCCAAGGGTTGGAAACGAACAGCCCCGTAGCTTCAACCCTTATCTACTCTTGGAGGGTAAAACGAACCGAACCTCCCTGCGTTATCAGCCTTACAGTTCTCTGTAGTTTGTCGATAGAGGGTTGCTCCACGGAAGCTACAACGCACCCCCGGAAATAGGAATGCGATGGCGCTTTCTTAGTTTTCTGGGGGTTGAAAGTGGGGGTTTCTGGGTTACTGACCGGGAAAACCCTGACATTGGCATTGGCATTAAGGGTCCAATGAACGCTGCCACGCCTTCCTCTCTGTGCGTCGACGATACATTGTTGCTTCACGCGCAATAGTTATGCTCAGACTATTGATTGCTCGACCGTCGATTTTCCGTTTCGCCTCGTGTTTCGTTCTTCTCGTAGACCAATTTTTCTTCCCTCCTCCTTGGAACTCCAATTTTGGCGAAGAAATATTTTTCTTCCTTTTATCGATTCTAGTTTCTTTGAAACTGTTTAATTTAGCACTTTTCTGAGAGAAAATATCGAAGCGGTATTTCAAGGTATTTTAAGATGTTTTAGGTTGTATAATTTGATAGCTTCGATTCGGATAACTCTGTTGCTCCATTTTTTTTACCGTCAGATTAAATAACCGGATCTCGCGCAACGGTAGGTATATCAAAGGAAGCATCCTCGGTTTTTATTCGAAACTCTGCCAACGAGGGCAGTAGATTCTCGTGCTTCGCGTTAAAGACTGTATCTTCGATATTCATTTTTTCAAGCGAGGAGAAACTAACTTACCCTGTTCCCTTTCTGTCGGTTCTATTTATTTGTTTCATTGATCGATTCAGCGATGGTACAGAAGGTTAAAGAACGCATAAAGCTCTTTGTACAATATCGATGGGCGGCCGTAATCTTTTCAACGTCGACGAAAACGGTCGGAGGGGGATGTTCGATAAAACTCGAACGAACGAATTAATTAAGACTTATTGGCAGCCCTTTCACGAACTCTTCAATGGAGGCTCGTACCAGAACGAGCACTTCCTCTGTCTCCCTTTCTGTCCTCGTCTCGACCGCTTTTTTTCCCCAATTCGTGCCGCGAACACCCCGGCAGGAAGCAATTGTCTCTCAGTGATATTTCAAATTTTTCGTTTCTCGTTCGAAAGCGGTCGGAAAGTTTCCGCGTGGCGAGAGAGCCAGTCGGAAGTTCGGTAACCACTCCGCCGATGGGCTTTACACGTGAAAAGAAAGAACGACCCCGTTCTTGATCAATGGCGACCGATTTTCGCAAAGATCACATGGCACTGCTTGCTCGTTAAAGTCTGACTCGAGCCAACTCGAAAGCATGGAACAGAGTTTTCGAAACTCGATTTTACAAGGGCGGTGGAAAACAATAGGTTTGTTACGGCGGTGTTGTTATTGATTTCCGATTGGGAAGCCGGAGCAAAAGATATGGAGAAATGAAAGAGCCGTCGAGTGGAAGAGGAAGGAAGAGACAGACAGAGAGTTGAAACGGAGGTCTTCCATAATGCATAGAGGAATATCACAGGCCTCTTTGAATACCGCTGATTACTGGCATTAAAATCATTCGATACGAAGAATCGGTGTAATTATACCGGTACGAAATAAAGGTACACGTTTTGAAAGGACGTGCAATCGTACGTACGAATATTATTCTTTCTAGTATTCTTTGTTCCGTATTGGAATAAAAGTATCTTTTATTTCGTATTCCTCGAGGGAAACGAAATAGAATTACTCCGAACCAAAGATATACATGTATCAAGTACGGTAACTGAAATATTTAGAATAAGAAAAATCTTTGGTTAACGTAACAGCTGAAAGAGATATTCGAATTGCTTATTTCAAACGAGACACTCTTTATGTACAAAACGTGAACGTGCATTTCAACTTTGCCCACTTTGGAGGACTTAATCGCATCGTTCTTCTCACTGTCGCCCGGAGGAGCGAGAATGACGCGTGTTCGAAGGTTCATCGCGACGTTTCACCAAACTTCAGACAATGTAACTCTGCCATCTCCCAGAGCGTGGAAATTTGAAAGCGTTAAAATTTGAGCGGCACGGACGACACCGGCTACATCGGAAGTGCTTGCAATTTTAACTTCCAATTGGATATTAAATCAATGTCTCTGCAGCAACGGTGAATTATCGTCGTACACATAGCTGAATATTACAGCGGATGTTTGCAGAGTTGCTTGATCCATTAATCATCAACATTGCGCTCTAATTACTCTATAATACCCTCCTATTCGCTGATAAATTTATTCGACGCATTCCTAATTTCTTTTTTCTCGAATCCTTGCATCGGTATACCACCTAAATCGCATAGACCATCTCTGCGTCCTGTTTACTCATTTCTACGTCTCATTTACACATTTCTACGTTACCGATCTTCAACTCCGTGGTATCACAACCTAACTACGTTTCTTTCATTCTCCGCTTCTCAAGTAAGTAGAGAAAGAACATTCCTTCCTTCCGATATTACAAGATCTTCGTTTCGCTCCCCGAGCTTGGCGAAATTCCCTTAAAGAGGTAGCACGGTCCGGTATCTAATTACGCCGAGTTTTGACGAACTTTCCTCGGCCAACTTTCCGCAACGATTTTCGTAATTAGTGTCCCGCGAGTCGGCTTCGCTAAATTGAAATTACTTTCGAATTATTTCGATTCGGGCTGAAGGGTCTCGGCAGGGTGCGAACGAAACGATACCCAGCCGGTACAAAATACTTTTACACTCGTCACGCACGTCTGGACGAAGTTTCGAGTTCTCGAGACCGGCTGTTGCAGACTATAAACGGCGATATTTAATTGCTATTTCCGCGCTCAACGTTCCTGCGATTACGAGCGAGAGTATTCGGCAATTTTTCCGCGACGATCGAAATCGCGAACGGGTATTCGCGATCCGGCGTCGCAACGCTCGATCTAGGCCGTCCTCGTTAAAGCAATATCGCGGCAGGAACGTGCGGATCATCGCATTTTTCGCGTCATGTGCATACCTATAACTGTACGACCCATTTTATTCCGTCCCCTAGAGTTGGAAAAGTCTTTCTCTTTCGTTCCATTTTTCTGTTGTTCCATTTCCCTCTTTTAAACATTTTTTTTTTTTTTTCAGTTTTTATTATTATTCTTTTTTTCTTTCCCGTCAATACTTCATGGACGAACTAGCGCACAAATGGAATTTCGATGGTGTTTCGACGAGTGATTTTAATTCGGTTTTTAATTCGGAGTTTCGTAGGATTTTCAGGTGAAAGGAATGTTGCGTGTTTAGTGTAACGATGGTTTTATACGGTAATTGGACGCTTTTTTCCTTTTTTTTCTTTTAGCTGTTTTCATAGATAAATTTGAATTTTATGCAGCATGTAATGAAATTTGTATCGTGGTTGACGATAAAATCGCTTTGAGCTGGAACGTTGTTCTAATTGTTCCGCGAGTAAATGAAACACCCTGTCCCCTCGTAGATTGAACTATTCTCGGTGACGTCTAACTTTGAATCGCCAACGACGGGCAAGTTGATGTGTACCTCGGCTTTTGCATTATTCAACGCGTCCAGAATTTTTATTTCTGTCGCTCCTTTATCATATTTCGCGGTGTTTGCTTTCCAGCCCGAGGATACGCGCAAATGAAATTTTGACGACGCTGTGCCGGGTAATATATTCATTGACGATAATCCGATGTGAATTCTGGCCAATATCCGAAGGCTGTAGTATTTGGTGTAATTTCGGTACACTCGTTTCGCGAACAAAACTTTATACCTCTTGGAAATTCGAATTTTTATGGTCGTTGAATAAATCGTCTGATATTTGCGTCGTTTACGAATGTGGAAATTATTCGGTCTTAACGTTTGGGAATTATGGCTTAGGGGTAGATTGCGTGTGCGCAGTGCGCGTCTTCTTTGTTCCCTCGATATCCGATTACGTATCGCGGCGATGAGAGATTCGAACTTACGTTAATAATAATTCGAGGGAAATATTTTATCAGAGATATTCCAATCTTGTAAATTTATGTTTAGTCTTCTCTTGTTATGAAAATTACAAAAGAATTATAAAATCGAGGGATTACACTTTTAGGGTGTATTTAGTTTTAGGAAAAAATTAATTAAAAAATAATCGACTCGTTAAATAGTCACAGTAATACGAATAAACAATTTCTAATCGTAAGTAAAATAAAGCAGAGAATGTCGAAATCCTTTATATTTGTTTTATAAAATAACCCTAATCTGGTTTATCGTTTCCTATTTTACAATTTTCCACCCTTCGGTAACGAAATTTCTACGTCTGTTTTGAAGATGGTTTAAACCGTTTACCAAACGGCACCCTCTGTTACGGGAATTTTGTAACCCGTAGGCATTTATACCCCATAGGCCAGCTGAGAGAGAAAGAGAGTCGTATATATAATACCGTCGTTCCCTAGCTACCACGGATACCCATGAAGCTGCGAATTTCAGTCAGTTCCTCGGCGTGCTTCCATCGAAATACTCGCGCTTGAAAATCATGCAGCCATGTTTTATTAACCAGCTGAATTTTAATTATTCGCCAGCCGTTCGTTTCGGTTTCATGTTCTTCCTGTTTCTCTACGTCGATCCTTCGACGAAACCTGCTGTGAATTATTTCTTGTGTCTTCCCTGTGTTGCCCCCGTACAATGAACACGTTCGTACGCGCGTGCTTCCTTCGGTAGTTCGTTAATTAATGAACTTGAAAGCATTTCGAGAATATTTCACCTAATTCGGAACATCGGGTAGCTCAAAGATTATTCTACCACAATTGTCGCGAAGTAAACGATCATAATTAATTTATCATTTAAGCATTGTCGAAGCTCCGATCGATGTTCAGCGCCGTAATTACGCGCCGGTAAACTATTTACACGGTATCATTTCGAATTGTCGTACCGTTTCATCGGTTTTCACGCAACGCTCGTTATATCGGCATCGTTAAAGCGTCTTCTTGATTAATTTACATTTCGCGTATCGGGCGAGAGCGGATCGAACGATATCCCAGAGAAAGAGAAACGAAAACATTTTGGCATCGACGAGTTCGTTATGCCTGCATTGATGAAGAATTCGCTCAACAATTGTCGAGGCCACGACCCAGACGAACACGGTGTGCTAATTTGCGATACGCTAACGAACCTATCCAGCGTCTCGTGCCGCGTATCTCACGGCGTGCAACAACGCAACGTGCAGCTTAGTTATCAGCGCGTGAATTCGATAATGTGATTTTGACGAGAGGGCGCCAATGAAATTTCGCCGACGATGCGGCCGACGAAATAGCAAACGAAACGAAAATCGATACAGCTTGCTGGCCGGTTCTCTGCTTCTCTTCTCCGCCACTGTTCCTCGCGTTCTTCTTCGCCTACTCGTGAAAGGATGCGGTAAAACGAGTCACGCGCTACCCTTCTCGGCCCGTTTCGAGGAAACAAGAGGATCGTGGGTAGCTTTGTTATAGTTTTGATCGTTCGTGTTCGTCGCGTTCTTTAGTACATAGAGAAGTATCATTTTTCTTCTTTAATTGAATCGCGCGGCTGGGTGGGACTTGTTGCGATGGCGAGGCGTAACTTCGTTCCGAGGGATTCGATAGTGACCTGTTATTTGTTCTTGTATTGGTTTAATGGTTAATCCATTTTTATTTCTAGTTACTTTTGGACGCTACATGTTTGGGTTTCTTTAACATTGCTTTTCTTTTAATTTTAAAATATTTTTGATTTATGAAACATGCAATATTAACGCTTCGTGTAGCGGCGATTGAAGTATATTTCTTTTTTGTATGAAAGAAATAAAAATTACAGAAATTCCCAAAAATGTATCTAAATGTATATAAATTTTGATTAGAAACTAGGAAGTGGTTATTTTCACCTTTTTGGTAGTTTCAATGTTAAAGAAGTAAATGCAAAAATTGAATACGCTAAATCTGATAAAGGAACGTTTAAAAGCATAATATTTATGTAACAATGAACTTCGTTTTCAGTTATAGAGATTGGTGAACGATAGTAGGTTTGAAAACATTGATTGGAATAAATCGAGTAAGTAAATGATTCTCTGATTGTTACTCAAATTATTCATTCGTAGATGTATCTGTATTTTTTTTTTTTATCACTCCACAGTATCGAGATTAATCTGCACGCTATTCGACCGTTTGTGATTATTTTTATATCACTTGATATATATTTTTAGAAATCGATGAATCAACGTTCCCGATTAATTTTATGTTTCAAATCCTTCGCCGCATCGAATGGTAGCGCTTCATTGAAACGGTTCTTCCAAACGATCCGATTCGATAATAACGTGCGCGAAATCATGTTCGGATAATCTGGATTGAATAATTTATATGGAATAACGTATAATTATTAACCCGGTAAATCGTTTGATTAGAACAGTATTATTCAAATAATTGGATTGATGTCTGATAGAATGTTCATTTAGAAATTACAATTTACATTTATCTTTAATCGATTAATTGGCGTCTCAATTGAATCTATCATCGTTGCACCATGGTTAATACCATCACGGAGATTGGATATCTCCTCTTACGTATCCCATATTTTCCATCCCTCTGTGATCGTATTGTCACTGTTCATTTAGGAGTTTTGACACTGCGGTAGGCCGCATTATCCGTCGCCTCGGCTGGTTCCGCAGAGGCCTACACAGTTTGACAGGTTGACAGTCAACGGTTTGACGTCTCGTCATTTACAGTCCCCTCTCAGCGAATGGGAATTTCTTTGTCCCAATATGCCAGCGGCTTCGTTTGTCGTAATTCGAAATTTAATTATATTAGGTCCGTAAGTAATATAATATAATTTTCTCGATGCTCTAACTTTTCGAACGATATATTAACACAGTTATGTTTAATCATCGAAACGTTGACGTTGCCTTTGAATTACTTTTTTCAATAAATTTTTGATGTTTCTAATTAAAAGATTCGTTCGATGCCGATTTCAAGCGCTCGCTCTCTCTCGGTTCAATTTTAAGCTAATTTTGAAGCGATTCAAAGTAAGACGAGGGATCCGCTTACTCAGCAGACATAGACCGCAATAAGCTACCGATATCCATTGTTGTCAAACTAGGTTACTCGTTTTATCTCGGAAACGCTGCAGACAGATATCGACTATCGAAGATCACGCGAGACGAACGCAAACGCATCGCTCGTTCTCGTATCTCGGGGACAGTTTTATTTTTCCACCAGCTAGATCGATGAGCATCGAGCTGCATCCACGCGTTCTCTTCTTCGTTCCTGCCTGTTCTCGGTTTTAGGATCACAAGGTACGACGATGATAATGTTCTCAGAAACAGTTGAATTTGCTCGCGATATGTCTGTCGCGGTTTCACCGTGTAAGAAACGCGAAAACAACGCGCGAACGAACGACGAAACTATGGAACCGTGTTTTTTTTTGTCCTCGGACGACCCTAGAAGGACGTTCACACGAGGCAGTGAGTCGCAAAAGGGCTCGAGACAAACGTGTCTGCGCGAACAAACTCGGAGAATCGTTGTCTAATTGAGGAAACTTACGGTGTCCGTTCATGGAGAAACGAAAAGCAGTTAAAATCGTCTAATTGGTGTGGAAAGTGGGAGCCTGTGTGCGCAATGGATCGAAAGGAGCCACGACCAGGCAGCTCGAATAGCTTCTCCGGGTACACAAACACTCTTCAGCTTCGATTCAACGTAAGTACACGGGCTGCGTCGTATTCGAGGCAAGGAACGCGAAAAAGAGCTTGTCGCGAGGACGGAATCGCCGCGTCTCGCGTACTAATATTTGCTCGCATTTAACGGGCTTAATGACGGTGCCGGGTACAGGAATTTATTGCTCGCCTGTTTGTACGACGCTGCTTCTCAGCCGACAAGTGGGCAAAAAGAAAACCGGAGAATTACGAGGCTTAATATTAACCGGCGACTCGTAAACTGCAAGCTGTTTTCTCCTGTTTTGGGACTGCTACTTCGTTTAGTTTTGGTTGAACGAGTGCAATTAAAACTCGTTGGTTGCGTTTTTGGGATATTGCTTCGCGATTCGTAAAGTTTAAAGAGAGCTTTTGTCGAGTGTATTTGTTGTTTTTTTGGGGGTTTTTGTAGTTTCAAGTGGTCTTTTTAACTTAGTACCGTGAAAAATAGGTCAATTTCAGGAATATATATATATATATATATATTTTTTGTTCCTTTTTGTTTTTCTTTCTTCTTCTTCTCGTTGGAAGACTAAACCAGATTTTCCTTAAATTTTGCATGCGCTTCCAATAAATGATTTAATAATATTTCTCGTAATATTGCGTAACAGTCTCACCAACACGTTACTTCTCGTTTTATATCAAAGCAAAACTATCACGCCATTGATACGATATTAAAGCGAAGAAACGGAAAGATCCGTAATACAAGTCGATACGCAATATTCTCCGCTCTACCCGGCTCCTCTCATACACGTCAAACGTCGAGAAGACTTTCTCGTCAGCTCTATAAAACGTTCGTCGCGTCAAGCTGCGCTTTCTTGTTCGCTTCTCGAAGAGCCGTTCCCCGATAACTCTTCCATGGTTCTTTCTAACCTCTCGGACAATCAGCGAGCTAAATCTTTGGAGCAGAAACGGTGTCGTTTTAAGTCGAATCGGGCACAAAGACGAGAGCAGCGTTTCCTTTGATGCGGGTAAACCGAATTTCGCGCCAATATTGTAGGGCGAAGAACGGGGAAGGAAACGCGTCTTCTCAGCTTCGTGGTCGCGTTCTCTCGGGATAAATCCCACGGCCACGGGTCCCGTTGCCCGATAATTTCGTTTTTTTCTTCCTTTTTACTCTCCCCTTTGGAGCTGCGTTCGCTTCTTTACCGGCCGCAATGCAATAACATCGTTCCACGGCCCACCCTTTGACGTTACCCTCTTTTCCACGCGGCCAGAATAGCCTAGGCGAACCGCTTTGCCGGGAAAATAGAAAAGAAATTTAACGACGTCAATGTAAATCTTTTTACCAAAAACCATGCTGGTTACACCGACTTTTTTTCTACCCGTTGAAGACGTTAGGTCCGGGTTAGGAGGATATCCTTTGTTACGCCGTAACTTCTCCTTCTTTTGCCCCTCTTCGCGTTTCTTCCGTATTTACACTCCCTTTTTCTTGTTTATTTCTTCCGTTTTCCTCCACTTTCTTCCTCCTCTCCATTTTTGTCTC
>SMSQ01021032.1:0-10416 GCA_019453375.1 Ctenoplectra terminalis
CTTTAAATAAAAACTCTATAATATCCGTTCAGCACCGATCGGAAAAATATTCTTCAATGCATTTGAACGTAGGTGTTTACAGGTACCGTAATTGTATCGATTTAGACGCGTACCGACGTGGGTTCGTTAATTTTTTAAAAAGTTTTTAAAAAGTGTTTAATATTCTACTCCAATTGTTCTTCCTCTTAAATACTTGTGAACGCTGAAACGACAGTATTTTCGTTTTTTCTTTTTTAATTTCGTCTGTGTCTTGTAATATAGCTATTGGAGAAAAATCTTGCAAAGTTAAATGAGAGAGAGCATTTTTATATAAATACTCGTGTCTGCGTCTGAACGGTTCCGTATCGGTACCGATCGCTGTTAGATACGGATAACATAAATCTATCTTAATTTTTTAACTTTAACTTTAATTTTAACTTTATTTAAAAGTTTTATTTTTCTTTATAGGATCTGTTAATGAATAATATAATAGTTTAAATTCAGTGCAAAGTTCTGTCGATCTTAAAATAAAATTGGAATAATTATTAATATATTAGGACAAAATAGGGAAGTGTAAGAATTGACAGAAAAGGATTGTTACGATAAAAAAGTATTATATTAAGAAATAAAGCTATTTTATTCAGATCATAAATATATTTGTCCAATTTGATTCCATTATTATTAATTAAAAAGTTAAGCCGATTAATTGAAAGTTGGAGTAACTATCGTTTTTAATACAAGTTCACACTTTTCTCTTGCCTTGTTCAAACGATACACGATTCTTTGATTTCCAAGTTTTCTACGCGCGAAGCTAAATTGTTGAGCTTGTTGACTGATATAATAGAAGGATTCAGCAGAACGTCACTTAAACGAAAGTTTCAAAGTGATCAGGAAAGAATAGTTGGAAAAATCTCAAGAGTATCCAGACCCGTCGGGCAACTTGTAGGATTCCGTGTCATGGATTCGGACATTCGCTGAAATTCCGGCCTCGCTGCTGCGCAGTCAGCCGCGAATTGCTATAATAAATTCATAGGCAATTCTTATGCGGCGCGGGATAGAAATTTCGCGGCGGTCATCTTTTTTCACTCGCCGCGTTAAAATTTCTATGACGTTCGGGAATACACGTGGAAACGATGAATAAGTCTCGAATCTCTCGTCGGAGAAAAGGTTAACGCTGACCGAAAATTTTCCTGTGAAATTACGTGAAGTGATTGAAAAATTTTATAACTTTCTAAAAAAAAAAAAAGAAAAACATCTCTTATTTTCTACTTTCTGCTACTTGGTTGTTTGGATAAAAAATTCTATAAAATTATGAAGATGATACTTTTTAATTAATTACAATGTAGAGTCAAAAATGTGATAAACGTGGTNAAAAAAAAGAAAAACATCTCTTATTTTCTACTTTCTGCTACTTGGTTGTTTGGATAAAAAATTCTATAAAATTATGAAGATGATACTTTTTAATTAATTACAATGTAGAGTCAAAAATGTGATAAACGTGGTAGGAATAAAAATAAAATTTAATAGTTTTAAAAAATAGTAGTTATATATTAATAATATAGATTAGTATTTGGAAAACATCTTTTATGTATGAATTAATAGGAAAATTTTATTTAGATCACTGGAATAAATCTTGGAAATTTTACAATAATTTTCAACAGTCTGTAAAAATCGCAACGCTTCGTTTTATAGATAGAGTGTTATTCTATTTTTTTAAAAAAGTACCGTACAGACTTGAATAAAATTGAACATAAAAAATGATTTGTAGTATCACCTCCACGTTTATCAGATATTAAATTAAACGAGTCACACGTTTAAAAGTATTTTCATTATAATAATAATACTAAACACATCGGAAAAGCTACCTGATAAGGAAAGAGATATCAATTTCCAATGTGTCTAGACCATTTTTATCGTTAGTAAGTAAATTACCATTACGACAAAATTTCATTTTACACAATAAAAAAGTGTAAAAACCTCTGAAATATATTAACCCTGCGCGGGCTTATGTCAAGCCAGACTCGACATTTTATTTTGTTCCATTACTTTCAGTTTCGTGATATGAAACCTATTCTTTTATATTAAAATTTAATGTAATGAAAAATTTTTCCATCTGGATATTTTACCGGTTATGAAAATATGAAAATTCATCGAAATTATTGACAATTTTTAGAAAATAGATCATCGAATACGAAATAGTTGGGCTAAAATATCAAATTTCGCTCGGATCACAAAGAGTTAAGTATTTGAGAGGTTTTTACATTTTTTTTATAATGTAAAATAAAATTTTATCGTAACGGTAATTTATTTACTAATAACAGAAATGTTTTGGACACGTTAAAAATTTATATCTGTTTTCTTATCATAATACTATTTTTATTATAATACTAAATTCATCTAAATACCTTACCGGTTATGAAAATATGAAAATTCATTCAAATTATTCACAATTTTTAGAAAATAGATCATCGAATACGAAATAGTTGGGCTAAAATATCAAATTTCGCTTGGATCACAAAGAGTTAAGTATTTGAGAGGTTTTTACATTTTTTTTATAATGTAAAATAAAATTTTATCGTAACGGTAATTTATTTACTAATAACAGAAATGTTTTGGACACGTTAAAAATTTATATCTATTTCCTTACCATAATACTATTTTTATTATAATACTAAATTCATCTGGATATCTTATCGGTTATGCAGATATGAAAATTCATCCAAACTATTCACAATTTTTAGCAAATAAATCATGGAATACGAAATAGTTGGGCTAAACTGGCTCGATCCTTAAAAGATTAAGTATTTCTCAAAATCCCTTTAATTTATCATCGAATCAAATCTCAACTAACAACCCATCAATCCCAACATCGTAACACTAAACGAACGAAATAATCCACACTGAAATTCTCCTTATCAGAATCCTTCTAAGACACCCAGCTCAATCTCCAAGCAAATTAATCACCCTTGCCAAGTCGCGACACATTTATCATATTTCTTAAGGGCGTCTCGATCCCATTGGGCGTTTTAACTGTTACACGAAAGGACTTTATGATTACCGGGAACGGGTTGTCCTCCATCATCTCTAAACAGAAATACGAAAGATGAAATAGAAGCGGAGAACAGGTAGGAAAGCATTTTGTACGTATCGGATGAGAAGCGGACGAGCACGAGCGGTTACTCGAAGCCTGGAGGTTTTCAAGTGGACGGTGTACCTTTCCTCTCGGGAATGGTGATACAATCTGAGCTTTGCTGACAGTTTTCTCGCTTGAACCTCCCACGAAGGATCTTCTCCGGTGTCTTGCGCCTTCTGTACTCGTACCTTAGCCCCATTGGCGTCGCCATCATCGCCCGTAGCTTGGAATATTTTGAATCTAATATACATCCGAGCTATATAAAAATAATCGAATAAAAGTATATTAAAGTAATTAAATTTGCAAATTTTTTTATTTGATGCAAATTTTTAATTTTTTTATTAAACGATGTGAAATGCATACTGCTATTTTATATTTATAGGAAACGTGTCAAATTAATAGTTTGAGATGGACGAGGGTAATTAGAAATGATACAAAAAAAATTAGAATAATTGGAATTGATTATAATAATAAAAAGATGAATAAATGTACGAGAGATTTGTAAGTAATATTGTTTTAAAGACTGTAAAAAAATTGAGCGTCAATTAAAATAATTTTAAATGATTTTCTTCTTTAGTTCGTTCTTTGACTTTGATAATTGCAGGAATTTATTTACTAATTTTTTTATAAGCGTTATATATATAACATATAATTATATAATATTATATAAATTAAATTAAATTATGTAAAGTAAATTATAATACTATATATATATATANCGCCCGTAGCTTGGAATATTTTGAATCTAATATACATCCGAGCTATATAAAAATAATCGAATAAAAGTATATTAAAGTAATTAAATTTGCAAATTTTTTTATTTGATGCAAATTTTTAATTTTTTTATTAAACGATGTAAAATGCATACTGCTATTTTATATTTATAGGAAACGTGTCAAATTAATAGTTTGAGATGGACGAGGGTAATTAGAAATGAGACAAAAAAAAATTAGAATAATTGGAATTAATTATAATAATAAAAAGATGAATAAATGTACGAGAGATTTGTAAGAAATATTGTTTTAAAGACTGTAAAAAAATTGAGCGTCAATTAAAATAATTTTAAATGATTTTCTTCTTTAGTTCGTTCTTTGACTTTGATAATTGCAGGAATTTATTTACTAATTTTTTTATAAGCGTTATATATATAACATATAATTATATAATATTATATAAATTAAATTAAATTATGTAAAGTAAATTATAATACTATATATATATATANGCGTTTTAACTGTTACACGAAAGGACTTTATGATTACCGGGAACGGGTTGTCCTCCATCATCTCTAAACAGAAATACGAAAGATGAAATAGAAGCGGAGAACAGGTAGGAAAGCATTTTGTACGTATCGGATGAGAAGCGGACGAGCACGAGCGGTTACTCGAAGCCTGGAGGTTTTCAAGTGGACGGTGTACCTTTCCTCTCGGGAATGGTGATACAATCTGAGCTTTGCTGACAGTTTTCTCGCTTGAACCTCCCACGAAGGATCTTCTCCGGTGTCTTGCGCCTTCTGTACTCGTACCTTAGCCCCATTGGCGTCGCCATCATCGCCCGTAGCTTGGAATATTTTGAATCTAATATACATCCGAGCTATATAAAAATAATCGAATAAAAGTATATTAAAGTAATTAAATTTGCAAATTTTTTTATTTGATGCAAATTTTTAATTTTTTTATTAAACGATGTGAAATGCATACTGCTATTTTATATTTATAGGAAACGTGTCAAATTAATAGTTTGAGATGGACGAGGGTAATTAGAAATGATACAAAAAAAATTAGAATAATTGGAATTGATTATAATAATAAAAAGATGAATAAATGTACGAGAGATTTGTAAGTAATATTGTTTTAAAGACTGTAAAAAAATTGAGCGTCAATTAAAATAATTTTAAATGATTTTCTTCTTTAGTTCGTTCTTTGACTTTGATAATTGCAGGAATTTATTTACTAATTTTTTTATAAGCGTTATATATATAACATATAATTATATAATATTATATAAATTAAATTAAATTATGTAAAGTAAATTATAATACTATATATATATATATAATTATATAATATGTAGTATATATATATATCATACAGTGGTATTGTAAATTATATGATACATTTTTTTCTGAATAAAAAAAACTCTTGGAAGCCTCGAAAGCGGTTGTAAACTTTTTAGCAATACGATGTGCCGATGTCTTTTTAACAATTGTAAAAACAGTGCTAAATTTTTACCAGCTTTTCGAGAAATTGAGGTATTTTACTGCTCTCCGGATAACCAAAGTTTTTGAAGACTTTCAGAAATGTCAGAACTTCCGAGGCTTTCAAAGCTTACAAGTTGTTTTTGAGACGTAAAACTTTCAGTGCTCCGAAGGCGTATAGAAGGAATAGTTTAAAGAATTTTTGCGTAGAATTCTAATGCCTAGACTCGTGAACTCTTCATTAATTTGAAAGGTTGTGGAAAGCATTCGTGGAATTATTTCACCAAGGTATTATTGTTAACCCTCTCAAGCTTCAAGGCGATTATAACTTCTCACAACTTTTAGGATCTTCGAGATTTGCAAGGCTTATAGGATATCAAAATCTTTCGTAATATTCGAAATCTCATTACAGCGTTCCGATGTCACTCGATTGTATAATCTTCTCCGTCATAATTTTGACGAACCCTTTAATCATTTTTTTTGTATCAAGTTTTACGTACTAAGAATAATTTTGCATCCCGATAAAAATGTATCGAGCACGTATTGTAAATTAGATTTCGGTTGTGGTTTCTTACATAGACGATCTTGGTTACGACATAAATAAATGCTATTACATTGACAATAGAATCACTGTGAAAGAACACAAAAGGAAGAAAGAATAAGAGGAATCACATTTCAGTATACCCATCAGTAAATGGATTTATCTAACAACCCCGCGTTCAATATATCGAGACATTTTATATCACGACAAAGGATACATTTACAAGACCTAACAAACAACTTTTCTCGTATAATACCTTTCGCAATTTTACCACATCAAAGTCATTATTATTTTTCGACGCATCAGAGCTCGATACGTTCATCTAAGAAGGACTAATTATAACTTTCAATCCTCTATGGCGCCATGTGACACAGAAGTTGCGTACTGATGAGTCTATATTTTTTTTAATTTTATTTATTTATCGCTGTAGTATTCAATTTTGTTACTGTGCCACTGCAGTAACACGAGACAGTGTATTGAGTAAAATATTTAGATTAAAATGAGAAGCTGTGATCGGTTCTGATGTTTTTCTGATGAAAGAAACTTTGGTTATAGAGGGTTAAGTGGTGAGCTCAATGTTATCTCATCCGAGTACGTAAATCAGTTAGTTGGGTATTAATTTTCCTTAAAAATAAAATTCTATCGATGCTGCGTATGTTAACATACCTACAAAATATATTTCAACCCTTCTTTTGCTAAGAAAAAATTTAAAAATTGTATATTTAAGTAGAAAACAGTAAGATATGTCAGACAGTACCTTACCACTTAAGTATTAACACTTCTGTTTACTGGTTAAGGTTTAAAATACCACAAGTTTTATTTGTTCGAATCAGAAACTCGGTTTTTAAAGCATCAAATGTACGCATGCACATACCATAGTTAATTATTTTAAACAATTAATCCTTCTTCGTAACGTGAAAGCTGCAGTGTCCGTACACAAATTTAAATCAAGCAAACTAATTTGTTTCACAGTATTAGGAATTTAATAAAATAATATATGATTCAATAAATCGTCTAATAATTATATCTTAATCGCATAAATTAGAAAGTTAAACAAATCTTCAAACAATTAAATTTTCATACATAAATTCCCGTCCATAAGTCACTGCACACTTGTAACTTTCGAATACAATGTTTATCGAAACAGAATTTCAGTAAGATCTCAAAACGATATAATTTAAGGTTCTTCGTAACATTCACAAATAACAAGATCATTCTTTAACCACAACATAAACTTTTCTTTATTCCAATTTTTTTAAGCGTCCCACGTCTTACGAACCGAAGCGTATATATGCACTACAAACTCCCTAAACTTCTTTACACTTCCAAATGCATAAGAACGATTAAGACACCTTTACATCGATCTAGATTTTAAGAAAGCTCGAATTTCTGTACCCGTGAATTGCTTGAAAACGTGCAACAAAGAGATTCGAATGCCCATCGCTACCGTCGGCGATGGTTCGCCACCGAATCGCTCTCTATCCTCTTCCACGGCCTTTCAGCCGTCTCTGTCCTCCGATTTTTCTCTTTTTTCTTCGGCTACAGCGATTCCACGCGGCGGTACCTCTTGCCGCACGGGAATCCTCCCTGACACGCAGAATGGATGACTCGAGAATTTCATCTCGTAGCCTCTTGCTCGCCTTCTCTCGCTCGTTTCTCTTAACGTTTCTTTTTCTTTTTCTTTCTTTTTCTCTTTTCTTTCTATTCGTTTCCCCCGGCCCCTGGAACTCTCAGACCATCAAACCGTTTCAAAATCGACGCGTTTCTTCGGCAGTTTTGTTCTCTGTTAATACGTATTTCAGGCTTCCGGGTAAGCCACGCGTGATAGAATTCGGATCCCAACGTTTCACCGGCATTGTCATCAAAGTTAGATGAGAAACTGATATCGAGATGTTTCATCGGAGGGGGTATAAGCTCCTCGTTCGATTCGACCTTGATGAAGGGAGACGCTCGTGTTGGTTAAACGATGATGTTCAAATATTATGGTTCCAGATTTATGTATCTTTAGAAGCACCGGATGGTATTGACGTTAAATGGAGCTGGAATCTTCAATGTTATATTTTTTTCTTTCGTTTCTGCAATTTTTATAAATCTTCGGTGTATCGTTAATTTTTTGTGTTTCAAGTTTTTAGAATTGTTTTACGTCTTTTTTTGTTTCGTTTCAAAGGTATGTATAAATCTTTGGCGTTTTATTTATTGTTCTTCTGTTTGAGGTTTTCATAAATCTTCACTGTTTCATTAATTTCATTCTTTTCTTTCGATGTTTTCATAAATCTTCAATGTTTCATTAATTTTCTTTTTTTCTTACCGAGGTTTCCATAAATCTTCGATACTTTATTCGTTTTATTTTTATTTTACTTCTAACGTTTATGTAAATTTGCAATGTTTTATTAAGCTTTTTTTCTTTTTGGTTGATTTAATAGAGAGTTTGAACAGTCACAGTTAGGATAATAAATGAAAGAAAAGAATATTTAAAATAAATTTTGAGAATTGCATGGAACACGTAAATTGGTCACGAAAGTATCCTACCATCTTACATATTAATCGAATTATGTACACAATTATAGCATCGCAAATAAATAAACTAAATCAAAATCAATTTCTGACTATCATTAAAAACTTTACTTTGAAAAAATATATGACACTTTTTTCCAAAATCAGTAAAAGGAGATTAAATAAATTAAATGTGATTTAATGAAAAAAAGTATGAATGAATCTAACCCCTAACAAACCTAAATAAAATATATATTGCACTTTTTAAATAAAGCAAAATATACAGAAAAAAAATATTTTGAAGAATCAATATTAATACCCAAGATGGTGGAATAACTTTTGTGACCAATAATTACATTATTTTATATAATTATATATTATTACGTGACCGTCCAGTCAACCCTGAAATAAGTGAAAAGCACGATAATATCTGGTCTCGAAATTTAACAGCCTCAAATCGGTATTTTATCCCGTAGCAAAGCAAACAGATGGAACAAACATCTGCCATTCGTATAAGCACATGCAAAATCGTGGCTTTCGTCAGGTTTGTGTCCTCTTGAATTTTTACGGACGGCACTTTTTTGCTCGGCTGGCGCGAACGCGATGGCAGCTTGAGAGGATGTTTTTTTGCCAGCGCTGGCAGCTAATAAATATTTATAAATCAGCGAGGAAACGTATTCGTGTGAATGATAGGCTCGCGGAGGCATTTATGCGAGAAAGAATGAATCTCCGAACCAATGTCACCGGGAATCAAATTCATTCATTTTCGATATCGATTCGATGCGGGGAGAATGAAATGAGCAGGTTCGAAAGACGAGGACTCTCGTGTCGCTCCTAAGATGGGTTACAAAAGATACTGTTCACGGATGTTATAAATAATACTGGATGAAAATTATTCGTCGATCTCTCTTGCGCTTTGATGTAGATTTCAGGTGATTGTGTTTAAAATTAACATACTTGAAAAGGAAATTTTGCTTCGAATATAATGAGTAATCACTCTTTAAAAGAGTGTTGTTGTACGTTTTCATTTCTGATTCGGTAATTGGTATTAAATAATTTTAGATTTAAGGGTAATTTTTTTTCTCAGCGGTTTTGAAAGCATTGATAAAAGTTGTGATCTGAGACTAAAGGATAGAGAGAGAGAGAGAGAGAGAGAAAAGCGAAAGAAAAAAAGAGAAAAAAAGAGAGAAAAGAGAGAGAGTTAATAAAAAAGCTAATTTAATTAGTTTCTTTACTAATAACTTAAATTTGAAATCGAGGAATATGTTACAATTTTTTTCTTTTTTTCAAGAATTGAAAGATTTAATTTCAACAATTTACTTTAATCTACAGTCAACGCTTTGTTTAAATATCATCCGACATTGTAGAAGGTAAACAATTATTCAGATAATTCCTTAAGAAATAACTGGATTTCGGAATCTACCACTCCATTGCTAACCAAATTGTAACAGAAGATATCTACAATTGTTTGGAACATTTTCATGGATAAATGAATTACTTTTACCTTAATTGGTATTGTGAACAGATGTATAGGGAATGTCAAATGATTATCGGTTTACGTTCGAAGCTATTCATGTAGTTGATAGAGAGAAACACGATTTGACGACTCGTTACGTGACTAGTCGAATCAATGAAGCTTCTCCAAGTATCAGTTAATTACTTCTCTCTATGCTCATTTTAAATAACGTCTGCGGATAACTTCTGCGTAGCACCGTTACATCGATCGATATCATTGTTCTCAACCTATCGTTCGTTAAACTTGCATAGGATAAGTCCGGGATAATTCGGCCACCGGGTGAAACCGGCCAGTACAAATATCTCAGAATAAATCACACAAATCGGCTTATTATTATTCTCGTACCGACAATTATTATTATTCTCCTCGCAAAACCGTGTATAAATTACAAATTACATTTTGTGCAAACTAGAAAGTAAAAGTGAAAAAAAATTATTTCAAAACCTCCGCAAACGAGGATCGGGTTAAACGCGTAACTGATGGACGTCGTTTCACGATGAATGCTCTAAACATGGAAACATTTGTGATTTATGTGGAAAATTTAAGAAAATGTAACG
>SMSQ01021033.1:7555-30891 GCA_019453375.1 Ctenoplectra terminalis
CTAGAATCAAATGGACTTTTTCACAAACAAACCTTGCTATATTACCTCTCAAAACATATAATGATTATGCGGCTTAAGTGTGAAGTTGGGTGCAAAAAAATACAATTAAATCCTCTATCGGGAAAAAACGAAATTACTTTCCGAACAACCCAATATATATTATTTTTTTCAACATGATATACATCGCTTAATAAGAAATTCATGTTGGCGCCATGGGCAAACCACGTAAAATGCGCGCGGCAGTCAACGTGTTAATTACAAGAAATGTGGAAAGTGTACACCCTGTATACGCTCCACTAAGGGTGGCCAATGGGTGTAGATCATCGTAGATGAAATGAGAAGTTCGATATAGGAGAACGTTTACACATGCAAACGAGGCAGATTTATGAACGCGTGAAAACGAATGATCATCCCGCCGGCAGTATTTTACTTATAATTGAAGTTGTCTTTAGAGTAATTCGATTTGACTCGGTGTGAACGAACAAAACGTTGGCTATTTATGCGGTGTTTATTATCGAGAAACCTGCCTCTCTTGGCCAGGGATCTCGCTATCGTCCTTTTGGAATAATTAGAATGCACGCCCGTGAAGGAATTCGGAATATGTTTCTTGTAAAAGTTGGAAAGTTCGTAGGTATCGTCGAAGACGGATGATCGCGAATAACCTTGAATTGCCAGTTATTTGTAAACTTCTCGTGTTTTATGGGGAACGCTGTACCGGTAATTAATTTTCATTTATTGAGAAAGTTTGCATTTTTACAATTCAAATATAATTCTTATTTTAAAGGTCGATTTAGTACAACCGAGTCTGTATAAAAAGCGTGAAATGTATAAATTTAGACTTTGTATAATTATTATATATGCTAAGAAATGATTTTGGAAATAAGTTTGGTGGAATTTTATTTAATTGGTTAATTATAATTGACAGAGAAACACTTTAAGGTATAATATATATAGGATGTTTCTTGTAAGGTATGACAATTATGTTCGTTTTTTAGTCCGCAGGCAACGACACGAGGGTCATGTATTTTAACATTTAATATTGTCTTTTGTGTGTGTTTTGTTGTTTTATTACACTGTGAAAGAATTAAAAATAAGTATATTACGTACTGACTTTTTTTTATTATTAATTATTAAAATAAAATTTTGCTTAGCTCTAGATAAAGAAATTCAAGAAAACTATTCATATCAAATTTTGGTTACCTCTGGATAAAACAATTCGAGAAAATCATTCAAATAATATTTAGCTTAGTTCTAGATAAAGAAATTTAGAAAAATTATTCAAATAATATTTTTCTTAGCTCTAGAAAAAGAATATCAAGAAAATTATTCAAATAAAATTGTGCTTAGCTCTGGATAAAAAAGTTCAAGAATATCATTCAAATAATATTTTGCTTAGCTCTAGATAAAGAAATTGGAGAAAATTATTTAAATAAAATTTTGGTTAGTTCTGGATAAAAAAATTCAAGAAAATCATTCAAATAATATTTTTCTTAGCTCTAGATAAAAAAATTGAAGAAAATTATTTAAATAAAATTTGGATTAGCTCTGGATAAAAAATTCCAGAAAATCATGCAAATAATATTTTTGTTAGCTCTAGATATGGAAATTGGAGAAAATTATTTAAATAAAATTTTGGTTACCTCTGGATAAAAAAATTCAAGAAAATGATTTAAATAATATTTTTTTTAGCTTTGGATAAAGAAACTCGATAAAATTTTTCAAATAAAATTTTGCTTCTTTCTAAGTAAAAAAACTGTCAATCAGTAAGATCTTCATCGTGTATACTTCAACAGTATTAGATCCCACATTAATAAGTTACGTCCACCAGAAAGAAATGTCTTCATCCAGCTGCTGCATTTACGTCGTCAACAATCGAAGGAAGTTTTCCTTT
The DNA here is from genome assembly GCA_019453375.1 of Ctenoplectra terminalis. NCBI lineage: Eukaryota > Metazoa > Arthropoda > Insecta > Hymenoptera > Apidae > Ctenoplectra > Ctenoplectra terminalis. Next base: position 9,447 of record SMSQ01021033.1, read on the forward strand.
TGGAAACGACAAACCGTACAACAAAGCTGATTCCGTTCGGTTTAGAGCCACGGGTTCCCGTGACAGACGCTAATAAGTTTGCGGTCGGGTATTGAATTGACGGCAGGTCATACGGAACGTGAAAGTGCACCACAATTCCTGTTGTCGGAGCATCGCTGTGCCTCGTGCTCGATTCTGGTGAAATTCTATTTTTTTCCGCGAAACACGGTACATTTTGCTGACTCTTGTGAACTATTGTAACCACTGAATTGACGTGACGCGTCTAAGGTTCATGATTGTTACTCTATAAATTCAAAGAATCGTGAAAAATAAAATGGCATTGTAAGAGTAATACAATAGTGCCTTGTTAACTCTCTATAGCTCGAGTTTTGTCTGCTTGACGGAAAAAAAATTACGATTCATTACAGTTTTTCACTTTGATTCGAGAATTTTTAAAATAATAATTCCTATAGATTAGTCGTGGTATCGTTACACTGATAATAAAATTAATAAAATTTAATAATAAAATTTAGTAATAAAATTTAATAGTACAGTGCTGACTAAATAAAATTAATTTTTTTTAAATATAGACACATTAGTTTGTAATTTTTAAGTCACACTGCGCCATAGAGGGTTAGCATTTAAACTATCGATTATTAAAGTATTAGGTACAGGAAAAAGTTCGTACGGTTTTTTGTCTGAGAAAAATTTAAATTTAATTTCTTGTCGTATTTTGTAGAAATAATATAACAATGATGGTATCGTTAGAAGGCTTTGACCATTTAGTTGGCTCTTTGAATTTTTCAGTTGTTTCAATGTTTCGTTGTCTGTCCGAGGTTAAAAATGGCAGGCAAAGTGTTAAAGATTTGTACTTTGGTACTTTATGAATTTAATTTTGGAAATACAGCAGCAAATGCAGGGGAAAGTTCTGTTATTTAACCCTTTGCACTCTAGAATTTGGATTAATGCAGCAACTGATTATTTTATTTCAACAATTCTTGTGTATTTCTGATAATTATTTACTTTGTATGTTCTTGATAATTATTTTGTTTCAACGTTTCTTGTATTTTTACATTATGCAAGACCTAATATTGAATCTTAAGCTCTGAAATTTTGCTTCGTGCGATATTTTAGGAAGCGCTCGGTAAAATACATTTTCGGTTTCTCAGGACGAGTGTCGCGAAAATATGTTTTTGGTTCTTTTCGGACTTCGTCACTGTTATTTATTTCACTATCTTCAAATATTTTATTTATAAAATAATAAATTTGATCTCTAAGCAACGTAAAATCAAACTCATCCTGCTTGCTGCTAATTTGATCGTTTGGCTCAATTTTTCTAACTACTAAAAACAGATGAAATTTAAAATAATAATTTCAAACACAGTGCTGTATTACGAAGTGCGCATAGATTCGAACATCTAAAATGTAAAGAGAAAGAATATTTATTGTTAAAGCGATTATTGTCACTTATCAGTCACCATTCGAGTTGCTGTATTAACCCCTTGCCTTACGATTTTTTCAATCCAGATACTCACTGGTTTAACACTGTCAAATGCAAAATATTGAAATATTATACATAATTTATATTTTCTAATTCTCAATCTTATGAATTGAAATTGCAGTTAAAGTTAAGATTAAACTTTATTAGAAAGTTTATTAGATTGTAAGGCAAAGAGTTAATCCTAGTAATGAGCGAGCGTCACCTCTTGAGTGTAAAAGGTTAAAAGAGAGCATACGAAAGTGGTTCGAGTTTGTTCCAAACTCCTGAAAATTCAAAATTTTTAAACTCCTGAAAATTCAAAATTTTCAAAATTCAAAATTCAAAATTTTCAAAATTCAAAATTCAAAATTCAAATTAGAACTCAAGATTTTTATACTAATAGAATGTTTAAGTTTAACCTTTATCGGACGTGTCATCTCTGACGCGACTCTGTAACTTTTCTGTATCTATCGCATGACATATTTAGCAGCCGACACGTTCAGTATTATTTTAATTATTTTACACACATGTTAATTTCACTTCCCCAAAAATGAGTAAAGAAAACTACATTAGTTTAGAAAACATCTTTCGTATAATACCGAACAAGTTGTGTACAAAATATTAACATCCGATACGAGTTAAAAAACATTAGAAAAGAGTTATAAAAAAGAATAATAATTGTTTTATTAAATAGGGTTATATTTCAACAAAAATCAGATTCTTTGAATGTTACGGTTTTACAGAATTTTATACTTATATCTCTCTGTATGAAAAACATTAAAGTAACAGATATTTTAAAAAATACACAATACAAAAAAAAAATACAGATCATAAACCGTATAATTTACAGAAAATCACGGAAAATATTAAAATGCACATTAAAAATATATAGAGTTTCTATCAAAAATTACTAATAGATCTTTTGACCGTTTTGAAAGTTCCAGTATTAATATCGACTGCAAAGTACTCGTTTTCTGATTCCTCTTGACCTAATTGTGCTTTCGTTCCACCAAAGAACTAATTTAGATAGAAACGTATCTTTGGCATAAAACTGCTAATCTTTGGATCTTTGAAACGCTTCCATATTTGGAGAAAACAGATACATCACTGGAAATCGTTAAATTTTTTCCAGTAAAATTCTTTACTATCTTTTAACGTTTTAACGCTATGGCTTGACCCAGTTGCGTGGGGTATCCTGTATAACTCAACGATGCCGTTAGGTTAATAGAACTTTTATAGTTTACGCTTTATAGAAATCTGATTTGTTAATCTTAGAAAGAAAAAAAAGAAAAAAAAGAAAAAAAATATATTTCGTGATTTATTTTAAGTCTCCTCAACCACTAAATTTAGATTACTATTTTGACGTCAGTAACAGTCAGATCCAGCCTCGCATCTGCACGTGCCAGTCCGTACATATGTATTATAGACGAGTAGAAATCCAGTTATATGAACGTCACCTCCTATCATACGAACGAATAAATAGCACTGGAAGAGACAGTTAGTGAACTCCTATCATCCGAACGATCCACTAATCCGAATCGTCCTGTCTCTCGATCAGTTCGTATAAATGGAGTCGTACCGTACCCATAAAAATACACAGAAAGATGACTAAAACTTTAAATCAAGTCTAATCACCGACAGATTATTTCACCGCGATATCAGTGGATAGGATAATTATTCGATTAACGATCATTGATTGGCGGCAACGTTCGATCGGAAGAGAGTAAGAGAAATTTCTAAGGATCAAGAATTTAGAGCGATCGGTTGCCTGCTCGGTACGTTCGTATTCATGGAACGATCGCGTCGAGGGTATCGAGCAGTTTTCACTTTTAACGTCCATTGTGCCGCTCGCGTCAGGTGAAAAGGAGAAACAGACTGCGAAGAATTCTGACGACCCGTCTGGACACCGAAGCCGACCAAGGCAGTCTACCTTGAACGGAATTCTCGGTCGTTCGTAAATTTCACTAACAAAGAGCCGCGACTCCGTCGAGAATAATGGCCGGACGTTGCATGTCTTTTCCTTCGTTAACGATGCTGCTCGGACAATACCGATGGCATTTTGCACGAGTAAATAGCATAGATTCGAAATACTACGCGGCTTCTACGCTCTTTGATGCTCTCCACGGGGTAAATATTAAATTTAGAGTCGCTGTTGCGTGTCGGAATGAGTTTGTTTCGTGATACGGTAGCGGACGCGTAACTTAAAACCATCCCACTGACGAGCAAGCTGTCTTTATCTTAAAAAGTTGATGAATAAGTTGAAGATGGCGTGCAGTCGCTAATTGTCTGCTAGAAAATACGTGCGCAATTAATGCGATTCCTGGCAGTGTGTACATATGTTCGGATTTAGCAGCGGCTGTGGCAATTATCTGTGCGTGTCAAGCAGTCGACGGAAAAATGTTGTCTTTTTTGCGTTAATCTCTTTGTATTTATTCAAGTGCGAATTAACCTTTTGACTGCGCCGCGCTTTCGGAGGAATCCATCAATACAGACGGCGCGATATTTGTACGTCAGTCGTTGCGACTGGTTTGTCCACTGACTGCTAACCAAAACGGTACCCGGCGACTCGATACCATTTTTAGGAGTTTAACCCTTCGCATTCCGTACGATTCTTTATCACCGAAGAAAAGAAGTTTTATTTTGAACGGAAAAAATTACTATTGCCTGTGAAAGTACTTGTTTTTATTCATTTTACAAATTTCCATTTTCCTCTCGTAAAGGAAACATAAATTTTTAATTTTGTAAATTATCATGGTGCGATATCTTTGGTAATTGAGCGTAATCGTGTTGAAAACAGAATGTCTCCGTAGCGGAGCCAAAGGAGCGCTAAGAGTTAAAAAATAAATTAATTAGTTAAAAATATCCAGTTTTTAATCTATTTTAAGTAGTTTCTAAGCTATTTTTAATTTACTTAACTTGTATATTCCTTCGATAGTAATTGGTTATTGAATACAAAGAAAGAAATTCAAAATAATAAAATAACGAGGAACAAAGTTATTTTTACAATTTTAAAAGTAAACAAATTAATTTACAATTTTAAATGATGATAATAAAAACAGTATAAACGAATAAAGATAATAAGATAGTAATAAGAAAAGTGACTTGTGAGAGCGTATATATACTTCTTTCATAGTCGAAGGGTTAATGTATGGTTTACATTAATAGGGTTATGCAAAATAAAATAAGCAGTTCAACAGGTTTCGTTGCATAGAAATTAAGACAGTAGAACGTTCGTTGTACGAAGTAATTAGGGGACAGTTCCGTCCGGATAATCGGTCTGAAAGAACCAGGTTTGTTAACGTGTAATAAATCAAGTAGAAATTAAACTGTTTTTAAATATAGATGGTTATTACGCAAAAAAGAAAAAAAAGAAAAAATACACATCCGACAGGAGAAATGGATTGCAGAAAGTGAGTTAATCCTCTATGGGACCGTGTGACTTGAAAGTTAGAAACTGATGTATCTATATTTTAAAAAATCAATTTTGTTCAGTTATCACTGCACTATTAAATTTGATTACACCACGATCCATCTACGGTAATTATTAGTTAAAACATTTTCAAATCAAAGTGAAAAACTGTGATCGATCGTAATTTTTTCTCCAATAAGCAGACAAAATTCGGGCTATAGAGGGTTAAACATTCTTTGGTACCGCCACCTTAGGAAATGCCTCTAAAATAGTTTGAAAGCATTAAACTGAGAGAAGATACTGAAATGAGGCAGTTAAAATGGGATGGATACGTATTTCAAAATATAAACATAGTTTAAATGTGTAGTATATATGTATATGGGTGATTGGTCCTGTATTCCATGTTAATATGATAATCGATGTTCTTCTGTATTCCTAAAGTTGATCGTAACACTGCGAAAATTGTGGAATAATTCCCTCTTTTCGGGTAGAATTTTGTGGGATAATTTGAATTTCAAACTGTCAGTATACATTCAACATGCGATAGGATTAAATTTATATATATTTAACCCTTTGCACTCCATTGGCGTTTTAATTAATTGTAATTTTCTACAGACATTAAATTTTGAGTTAAATTTTGTATCTTTGTTACTTCATTTGTTTTTTTATTTTAAAACAAAGCAGACTGACCCAATGAATAAGCAATCGTAAACATTTATAATTTTTTGTTTCTTTTTTTTTTCCAAGAAAACACTTTAAGTTTTCACGTTAATTCTATGGAATTATTATTATTATTTTATTAGAATTATTATTATTATTATTATTTTTTTTTTTTTTATTTTTATTAGAATTATTATTATTAGTTTAGGAATGCAAAGGGTTCTTATTTGTTTATTCGTGTACTCTATAGCGTGCTTGAACTTCTGCTGAGTTTTAATGTTACAAGTTGGAAACAAACAGATCTTTCTTCAAAATATGGCTTGTACTATGTGAGAGAACATAAAAAAAAAATCTTTTTCTATAGCTTTAGTTAAAATTTAATAATAATTCTTTTCTGGAATCGCGATTTTTTTAAATCTTTTAGATCTATGAATACCAGCAATGTAAAAATTATACAATAAAACCTCGTTTATCCGGATCAATCGGGACCGTAACCAATCCGGATAATCTGAAAAATTAATTAACGATAAAAATAACAATTTGTGTATATTTTATTCCATTTATTACATTTTAACTAATTAGTAAAATAATCATTTATTAAAAAAAAAAATTCTTGCCCACAAACATAAAAATTTTACTTCTACAGTCTGACAAATACATGTCATATTTTGCGGTCCGGGTAAAAGGGATTTTATTGTATTTGAAAAATCTAAAGTACATAAAAATATATATGGTCAAAAACCTTAATTTTTTTCTGATTTTGTTTGCCACAAATGATATTTCGATATCTTGTTTCAATAAAAGGTTTTAGCCTCCGAAATACTTCGCTAAATGCGCACTTTAATCCCCTTTTTCTTCACCCTCTGAGGGCCAGAAGAAAATCTAATGCTGGGGATCGATGACGCACTTGTACCTTTATTTATATAAAATTCTAAAAAAATATGTCTGAAATAATTTCATATGTATTATGAATAGTATTTTTATTATATAACATTTATCAGTAACGTAGTTTTAATTGTACATTAATTATCGTACCCGTTTTCTCAAGTTTGTGATTTATTATCTTTAACGAGATCAGTTTATATCAGTCTAGAATCTGAAATATTTTAACTAGTTTCGAATTCAAGGAGATGTTAACGAGTTCAGGATCAGTTCACAACTTTGATTCAAGCTCTGATTTAACTATCATTCGTACACGCGTTCCAACGTCGTAAATTATATTCCATGCTTTCAAGAGGATATTAAAGATATATACGTAGATAAGAGTACGAAAAATGTGACAAAAGTTTTTTATTTTCCATGCGGCGTACGTTTCGGTGTTAAAAATAAGTTAAATTAAAAATTAAAATTGCAATTCAAAATTAAACAATTTTTAACTCAGTTAAACCTAATATAATATAATTAAAATATTCTTCGCGCAAAATAAAATTTATTTAATTATTATTAACTAAATTAAAATTAATATAACAAATGTTAGCGTTATATTTTGAACGATATTCTCTAAATAAATTGTAAATTTTATTTTTCAATTATTTTACATCTTTTACATGAAAAAAAGCAGAGATCGATAAAGAGAGTCTAACTTAAATAATATAATTTTAAAAATTGACTGAAGTCTTGCTGTCAATTAATAAGCTTCCTATGCACCATATTATCATAATGTACATTCAAATATCGTTGAACAAACGCTTCACCTTATACGCACACTACGATAATCGATGCGTAAAACAGTCGTGAAGATTGCATTGAATATTCCACCAGTCGTATAGGAGGAAATAAAAAAAATACGCTGTTATTAACCGTGGCACGTAGAAGACGTCGCTAGACTAACATATGATTCCAACTCGACTAGTCATCTTTTCCATCATATCTATCATAAAAATCGACGTATTGTTATCATAACAAAGACTCTAATTATTTTTTGAAATTTTAACAAAATTGATTCATTGTTTTCTTACGTTTCCCTGAAATTTGGTATTTCACCGATGTGTCTGCTAAACGTTGCGCCCTAATTTGATAAAATAATATTGCACAGATTTGAAGAGAGTAATATGTCTAGAAATTTTGATAAGGCATTCCGAGGTATTGTAGATAAAGGAGATTGTCTATCAGGAGCTCTGAAAAATTCCTGATGGAGCGGTAGGAATTTCGAGCTACTCTATGTACAATTTAATTTTTGTACCAAGAAGAATGTACATCTGGCTCTCCTGCAGCACAGTTTCGTTCTGACACGTTAAGAGAAATTTCTGAAATTCTCCTGTAACAGCTACGCTACCGTCCCTAAGTACTTGACCACTTGGCGGAAACGAGTTATAAAGTTTGTATCAAGATTACAATGCAAATGCTTCTAGGTGGAATGAATATAAATTTATACGATTGACGCCGGCTCGTGATCTTTTATATGACTGTAACAGAGAAATAATATAAAAATTACATTCAGATGACTTATTTCAAACAGATTTTATGTACAGGTACCCCTCCTATAACCCGGAATCTTATAATACGATTCATAGATTGCAGGAACCCTCCTACAACACGGCATCTTATAACACGGTTTCGCTCTAACGCGATAAAAAAATTGCAAAAATCTTTGTACAACACTGTACTTCTATAGCCGCGACGAGGCTTGCCGTCTTAAAGATACAGTTTTACGGAAAGTATTTCTTTCTATCTCCGTGGCCTGAAAACAAAAGTGTCTCACGCTTGTACATACATTTATATTTTTAATAAAAATTAAATTATTTATGTAAAATTAAAAAACATTTGTTTTTAACCCTTCGACTGCGGTGCGTTCTCGGAAGAATCCATCAATACGGACGGCGCGTTATTTGCACGTCAGTCGCTGCGACTGGCGTCGTCCCTTTATCTGTCTACTGACTAAAAGAATACCCGAAAGATACTGAAACAACTGATTAAAAATACTGAAACAAACACCGATACTTCGTTGCTATGCTATTTAACTCGTTATATTCCATGTTCAATTAATCGATAAAACAGTAAAGATGTTATAGTAAAAAATGCACAGGGCGCATATTTACGGCTTTCGTATATATTGATAGACTTGTGAAAGCGTATATATACGCCTTTAGCAGTCAAAGGGTTAATAAGTTTTCGGAACGTAACCCCCCTTTTTGTACTGACTCTGGGACTCATCCAACACAGTTTCACACAGCACGGCATTTTCTAGGAACCAATCTACCGTGTTATAGGAGGGTTACCTGTATTTCAAAGAAACTGAATGTGGTCAAATACTTATGGACAGTAGTGTAAATACCTTCTACAACACAGTTTTTCACTTTAACCCACTGTAAGACCGTGTGACTTAAAAGTTAGAAACTGATGTATCGATATTTGAAAAAATTAATTTTGTTTAGTTATCACTGCGCTGTTAAATTTGATTACTGTATTACTGTAGCGACACCACGATCCATCTACGGTAATTATTAGTTAAAACATTTTCAAATCAAAGCGAAAAACTGTAATCGATCGTAATTTTTTCTCCGATAAGCAGACAAAATTCAGGCTATAGAGGGTTAAGAAGAAAATTGTAGAGCCCTGCAAAGGAAAGTCGTATCTTTGTTTAATGCGATTTAATAGAATCTATTAATTATAAGGTATTATTTTTTTAAAGTTGATACTGCCAGTTCTCGCAAACCAACGACGCCTAAACGGAAATTTCAGCGTCGGTCCGCAGGGACCGGCGTGGCGCTTAACGTCTATAAATAATAATGTGTATAACGTGCACTATTAAATTTGATTTCTGTATTACTGTAGCGACACCACGATCCATCTACGGTAATTATTAGTTAAAACATTTTCGAATCAAAGCGAAAAACTGTAATCGATCGTAATTTTTTCTCCAATAAGTAGACAAAATTCGGGCTATAGAGGGTTAACACGATAAGAGAAATTGCGGAAATTCTCCTATAACTATGGAAATCTTGATTTTCATATACACTATCGCTGAAAAGTATCCGAACGCTTGCTTATTTTTGACAGAGTGTAATTTATGATTTTGTTACTTAATTGTTATTGTTACAGCTATGTGTAGCAGAATATTATAACAGGATAAAATTGAATATTGTGAATAAATTACTGAGCTAATGTGCAATAAAAATGACGTTGCAGTCTATAAGTATCGAACCTTATGGAAATGTTTTATTTGAAAAGTTCTTTATGTTTGGGTTATTTAATTGCTAAGCTATGGATTAAATAATGACGATTAAATAATGATTAGATAATTCCTCTAACATAGTTAATCCAAATAGTGTTCTTTTCCAAATCGTGTATTTAATTTTAATACAGTATTTGCAAATTTTGATTAATAGATCATTTCATAGACATTATGTGTAGATGAAACTAAACACGATCAACCAATTATAGGGAGCTATTGACATGTAAATTAAACTATTTCAAGCGTTATCAACCACAGAAGTGGAATGGTATGGAAGTGGTAACTTTAAGAAAAAATCATTCCGGGAACTGTCTGGACAAACTGTGTATGAGTGAAAAATGAATGAATTTTTAAATCCTAATACTTCATCAGAGGTTTTGTTAGAGTTCAACGGGAAACAAATTTAATTCTTTTTATAAACGATTCGGTCTTCGAAGAATTAAAGTCACGGTAACTAATGAACACCTCACATGTTCGATACTCCTTATTCGCGAGAAGAAAAAGAAGACGAAGAAGAAGAGATGATGAAGAAGGAGAAGCAGAACGCCGTTCGTACTAAGTCTGGTACTTGCGATTCCTCGGTATTAATTGCTATATGGAAATCTTGATTTTCATATACACTATCGCTGAAAAGTATCCGAGCGCTTGCTTATTTCTGACAGAGTGTAATTTATGATTTTGTTACTTAATTGTTATTGTTACAGCTATGTGTAGCAGAATATTATAACAGGATAAAATTGAATATTGTGAATAAATTACTGAGCTAATGTGCAATAAAAATGACGTTGCAGTCTATAAGTATCGAACCTTATGGAACTGTTTTATTTGAAAAGTTCTTTATGTTTGGGTTATTTAATTGCTAAGCTATGGATTAAATAATGATTAGATAATTCCTCTAACATAGTTAATCCAAATAGTGTTCTTTTCCAAATCGTGTATTTAATTTTAATACAGTATTTGCAAATTTTGATTAATAGATCATTTCATAGACATTATGTGTAGATGAAACTAAACACGATCAACCAATTATAGGGAGCTATTGACATGTAAATTAAACTATTTCAACCACAGAAGTGGAATGGTATGGAAGTGGTAACTTTAAGAAAAAATCATTCCGGGAACTGTCTGGACAAACTGTGTATGAGTGAAAAATGAATGAATTTTTAAATCCTAATACTTCATCAGAGGTTTTGTTAGAGTTCAACGGGAAACAAATTTAATTCTTTTTATAAACGATTCGGTCTTCGAAGAATTAAAGTCACGGTAACTAATGAACACCTCACATGTTCGATACTCCTTATTCGCGAGAAGAAAAAGAAGACGAAGAAGAAGAGATGATGAAGAAGGAGAAGCAGAACGCCGTTCGTACTAAGTCTGGTACTTGCGATTCCTCGGTATTAATTGCTCCCTTGCCGTAAATGGCATCGTTGCCAGGAACGAGGTAATGATCTGTGCGTGCTGAAAACGCGTCGAGCATCGCAACGATTACTAAAAGCGGAATCGTGCGAACTTGCGTGAAGGAGACTAAACGCAAGCGTGTTCGAGAGAGAATAACACCTCGTGTATCTTATTGTGCCCGAGTATTTGCGTAATAGCGACTACAATTGCCGTGGCACTTTCTGCATTTCTTCGTCATTTTTTGCTCGATGCTAGACGGATAGAAGATGCGCACGGTAAATCGCGGAGCGCTTCTTCTCTGTCGTTACGCCGTTTAGATGCACTTGCCGGACGAAAGCGATAGCTAGTTAACGTCGGAACAATAAAGGTGAACAAAATGACTTGTTTGAAATTTCGTTACAACTGAGCTTTTGAAAATATCGGTGGTTTAACCCATTCGCTGCCAACGAGTATACTCGTCCTACTTTAAATATGTTATAACACGCAGGCTTTTGAATTAGCAAATTTTTTGTGGCCACAAACATAAATATAGAAATGTAAAAAAGTTGAAAAAATACTACTGCTTGCAAATGATTATGTATGATAATATATGTGCTCTTATCGAGAAATAACAGAGCTTTGGTAAACAGTAACACTCAAAATATAAATGGCAATGGGAATAACTTCGTATAATTTAGGCTTGCCAGCGAATGGGTCAAGTTAAACATGTTTTTGAGACGATTTAGAGATACAATACAGCGATAAATTACGAACATGATTTTTTACTTTGGACTGAAAATATAATTTTCCATTAAACAATACAAATACATATCAATTTTAACCTGAATTTTTTTTTATTTTTTAATATTTTGTAAAAAATTGGAGTTATTGGTGAGTTGGTAGAGAAAACTTAATTTTTATATAAATATATAAATTTTTAAATTTAATAAAATAACAATGTATGATGTTATAAAATAATAACAATGTAAAAGATGTATGAGGGAATATTTATTTCATAGATTGAACATTAATTTGCGAGGTATTCCTATTAATTCTAAAAAGAAATGTTGAGCAGAAGTTATCTTAACACATTGCGTACGGCGCTCTAGAAACACTTTATACGATGCATATATTCACTTTTTTAATTCGCATTTGGTAGCAGATATTCGCATAAAGTATTCTTAAATGTTACTGTATATTTTTTATACATCTTTTACATTTTTTACATTTTTAAAAATTTTAATTATCTATTTTACAAGTTTGAATGATCCTTTAGCGTACGATACCGAGTGAAGCATTCTCCCTTGTTATTATCATTAAAAAACTGAAAATATAAATGATTTTTAAAAAGCTGTTTCCTTGCAAATTAAAACGCCAACTTTGAAATAATAAAATGCTGTACAACTATAAAACACTTTACAAGGTATGATGTACAGAGACACAGAGTTAACAATGTAATGGCTATACCGACCGACTGATTTTTACGCTCTCAGAATGTTGACATTCATTTTTCTCTCTAACCATTTGTTAAGGGAATACGCAAGACTTCGTTACCCTGATAGCGTAACAAGAAAGTCTATTTTTAGTTCCTTAAATCGTCGATTGAGTCGAAGAAACCTGAAAACGAGATATCTCGTCTCCCGGCCACAACGTTCGGATCGCTAAAGACGAGATATCTCGTCGCCCGTACGCAATTAACACTAAACCTACCAAAGCGGTCAAATGACCGTTTCATAATTTCTTGTCCAAATTTTATAAATTACTAACGGTGCACTTTTGAATATTTTTTTGCGATTTTCTGTAAAATATATGCTTAAAGATTTGTTTCTCTAGCATTACGTATTTTTCCAAGTATCTGTTATTGTAATTTCTTTGATACCAACAGGTATAATTTAATCGTCGGTAGGTTTAGTGTTAACACATTAAGGACCGCAAAGAAATCTGTAAGACATACGCCTGGGACCGCACGTTTTTGGGCAAACTTTTACGTTCTAAAATCATCATAACTTTGTTATTTATGAAGCAATTTTTGTGAAACTTTCAGAAATTATATAATAAGATGCATTCTAGGTATTACTGAAAATCATCAATGGTCCTTGTTAGATTCTTAGAAGACCAAGGATTTAATCATCAAGTTTGATACATTGTCTATTCATGTAAATACTTAAATACACAAAGTAGATATAATGTATCAAAGTAAGTGACATCTAAAGACAGCGTGTAGAAAACACCGGTTATTTCGTGATCCATCCGTAGCAGACGGAACGCGAAACACGAGAAAACTCGTGAGCGGTCCGTAACAGATGGAACGCGAAACACGAGAAAACTTGTGAGTGGTCCTTAATGTGTTAACACTCATAATCTGAAATTAATTTTATTTGGTGCTACTGCTAAGATTGTAAAACCTAAACAGGTTTTAGCCCTTATCTTCGTTAGCCATTATCTAAAAATTTGTCACCACGAGTCTCACTCGTAATATTCACGATTGGCTCGAAATTGTGACCACGATTCGTGTTTGGCCCGAAATTGTGATCACGAGTCGGACTCGTCGAAGTATGGCAAAGGGTTAAACAGCAAATGGTAACTACTTTTTCCGTACGGCGAGTATACTCGTCAATCACAATTAACTGTTTAATAATATTTTCTTTTATCTAATTTATCTTATTGAATATTTTTCGAAAAGTAAAAAAACAGATATATTTTTATATCCATTTTTATATAAATTTGATATAATAGAATGTCATAGCAGACATGTTTTATACTATCTTCAGTATTAGAGTGATGACTCTTGTGTTATGAACATGGATCAGGAAGAATAGAAGTGACTAATTTTTCTACCTCAGGCATGATTCATGAAGTGTTGCTGTAAAATTGTTGATAAAATCTTTGATATGTAGTAGGTTAGACAATATTTGCTTAGCTTATCGATGCAATGGTATTTACAATTTAATGCAGAATATCGACTATAATAAAAGAATAAGCAGTTAGTGTTACAATTTTTTATTTTGCTACTGAGGAACTGTACAAATTATTGTATTAGGTTGTTCCGAAAGTTTCTCTCGTTATCTCTTCACACAGCGACTTCGTCTGGCAAGTTTTTTATACAAATATGCAGCCTTATCTGTTAAACAAGAGATTGAAAATGGTAATAAAGTAAAACTGATCCTGTATAATATAATAATTTATTGTAAAACGAAATATTATGCGTCGATTACTAATTAATATGTTAGAGATATAAGATATTAATATCCTTTTCGTCGAATGACATTGACACCCGTTTTGTTGTTACCAGGCATTCAACAAATGTTTATCAAACGTAGTTAAGTTCAGTTTGCCTCTGTCAACACGTTCTCGTAATCCCGTTCAATCTTTACATAATTTATTTATTGTAAAAAGTGTTCGCTTCGATCCTCTACCTCCAACATAATAAAACGAAAGAAACTTTTAGGATAACCTAATACGTACGAATATAGTTTAGAAAAATACATATCCTTTCCAAAATATATACTTTTTTCTTTATATAATTCTGTATTATGTTATAACATTTTGTTATAATTTTGATATAACATTATGCTGTTTTTATAACATTTCCTGGAGGTTAAAAATTTAAGACTACTTATATATTAAAAATTGAAAGAAAATAATGTACTGGTTGTACTTTAATACATTGTTCCATTATCGTAGGACTAACATTTATTAATATGAAAATCAATATAAATTCAGGGAAAAATATAATACAAACTTGATTACTCGATTAGTCAATATATTTCAAGCTTGAATTGTATTATGAAAATTATTTTTCTCCTCTTTGGAATTTGTTTCTGAAGTCAAATATTAATAGAAGCGGTCATTGGTACAAATTTTTGTGCTTTTTAAAATAATCTCAAAATAATTAAAATGACAATTCCACGTTCTTTAAAATCAAATATACTTTTACTTATAATTTACAATATTATGCAATTCTTAATATTTCAAAGATAAACTATATCTATGATTAATAATAGCTTCGAAATGAACTTATTCTTTTTAAATTATTTTTAACCAATTTTAATTCATTTTGCTTAAATTCTTAACGTTAGAAAGTGCATAAGACATAACAAAGGAAAACAAATTACACAAAAATGTACGTAATAAAATAAACAATCAACTATTTAAGATCGTTATTTTTAACAACATCCGATTAAATGTTTTTTCTTTTCTTTTTCCCCATAAAACTGTACAGTTAAGTCATTCACTTTCGAATCTGCACTATCAAGATCCCTTTACTTCTTTACACAAATTCTATACAGTTCCATTAAGTTTGTATCTACAATTCTGTCATACTTTCTACAATATCTACGGTAGAAATAATACATAAAATCGTACCGAAATGATAGCTTATCTGTAAGAATTTATTCGAATGGTACCCGAGTGCAAAGATTAAAATATATAATTCTCTGGGTGTAACATTTTCGATTTTCTTGCAACCGTCGATAACTACATTCATGGCTGCGCATTCATTGATTTTTTAAGTTTGTAGCTCTCTTTAGAGGTCATTCACCTTCGACTCGTGCAGCCGCAGCTGCTGCTATTAGATTCTCCACTGTACTCTCTGTTTATCGCCCACTTGTCAATGGGCTTGGTAATGAGACGCACAAAACACTCGCGATTTATGTTTCTATCGCAGACGCGGATTTTTCTCGTTGACTGGTTCGAAAGGTCGCGCGCATTTCCTGTCGACGATGGTACCAGAGAAGTCATTGATATTCCAATGGCGAATTGTAACGACGTACGACAACCTGGCTTGCTTAGGAACAAAGTGTTGAAGTTTCGGAGAAGGGCGGTAAAAACTGTTTCCTTTTTCAATAAGAACGTAGTATAATGTCTAGACTTTAGATAACTCTGTTTATGTTTTATGAAATTAGTGAATATCCTTGCTGTGTGGTTGTATTAACCCTCTATAGCCCGAATTTTGTCTGGTTATTGGAGAAAAAATTAGGATTGATTACAGTTTTTCACTTTGATTTGAAAATGTTTGAACTAATAATTGCTATAGATGAATCGTGGTGTCGCTACGGTGATACAGTAATCAAATTTAATAGAGCAGTGATAACTAGATAAAAGAAATTTTTTAAAATATAGATACATCAGTTTGTAACTTTTAACCCTTTGCATTCAAGAGGTGACTCTCACTCACCACTTGGATTAACTCTTTGCGGCACAGGATTTCAGATAATAAAATAGACCCGTGTTGCATAGAAATTTGATTGCGTTTTAAATTAAACAAAATTGGTATATTTTTATTAATAAAGGAATTGCATAATGTAAAAACATAAAAAAATAATAATAATTTAATTGAATTTGTTGTTATAGCTGGGACTCAAACAGTACCACCGTGGCACGTGGGTTCATGAATGGTACTTATTAAAGCACATTCTTTTCCCTAAGTCGAGGTGGGACTAAAAATGTTCCACCATGCAGTAGAGTGTATCAAAAAGGTGGAACACTTTTAATCCCAGTGTGCCCCAAAGAGTTAATGCAGCGACTCGAATTGCGTATGATATTAGGTTGGAAACTATGAAACGGGCGTTGCGTCAATTCGTGCGGCACATATGAGTCCAATTTTTTGACTTTATTTATTGCACGCAAATGTTTTAACACAGCTGTGTGACTAGTTCCTAGTTTAGACCCAAGTGTTCGACTAGTTGTGCGTGGATCGGATTCCACGGTCGTCCTTAATTCCTCGTTATCAATACGGGCCGGTGGTCTTTCTCGAGGCTCGTTCACGATACTCAAATTGCCAGAACCAAATTTTTCGAACCAATATCGAGCATTCTTTTCATTGCTGGATCCATCTCCGAATGCCTGATTAATATTAGGTTGGAAACAATGAAATGGGCGATTTTTGTTTAGTCTGTGTTCAGCTATGTTCAATTTTTTTACTTTATTTACTGCACGCAAATGTTTTAACACAGCTGTGTGACTAGTTCCTAGTTTAGACCCAAGTGTTCGATTAGTTGTGCGTGGATCGGATTCCACGGTCGTCCTTAATTCCTGGTTATCAATATGGGCCGGTGGTCTTCCTCGAGGCTCATTCACGATACTCAAATTGCCAGAACCAAATTTTTCGAACCAATATCGAGCATTTTTTTCATTGCTGGATCCATCTCCGAACGCCTGATTAATATTTCTCGAAGCTTGAGCCGCGGTACGATTTAATTTAAACTCGTACAACAAGAGTAGATGTAAATCGCGTTTTGTTTCCATCTGGTTTAGGATAAAAATAAAATAAAAATGGGATACAAAGATGAAAATTTTACAAAATGAGTAAGAAAAATACCTTCAAGCTTTATAAATAAAAATATGGAGCGCACGTTACAATGTATCTTTCTCAGTCGCGGCTGAACACAGACTAAACAAAAAACGCCCCTTTCATAGTTTCCAACCTAATACAGTCAACCCTCCTATAACGTGGTGAGTGCGTATCGCGTTATATGGAAACCGCGCTATAAGAAACTCGGATTTAACCGCACAAACCAGGCTAATTCGTAGCGCGTTATATGGAAACCGCGCTATAAGAAACTCAGAATTAGTACAAATCACACTATTCGTACCGCGTTATATGGAGACCAAGAAATACAAAAGACAAGATTAAATTATAAATTATTTTTATTGAATTGAAGAGTTCGTATAAGGAAATGATAAAAGAAATGAAACAAAAAGTAAACAAAAGAACTGTTTCCCAACAAAAACAAGAAAGACTTTTGTAAAATCTTTTAATACTCATCCTCGCTGTCAATTATGAGTCGCCTAACTCGTCTTCTTTTCACGGGCAAAATGTCTTCCTCGCTTGGTTTATCTTTACATTGGTTTTCGATTGTAGCTTTTTTTTCTAACTCCACTAAAACCTCTCTATAGGGAGCTAAGCAATTTCTTAATTCTCTTTTAAACTTTGAGCTGCGCACTGTTGAACGATCAGTTTCAATGAAACGAAGTTCTAATTCTTTAACCACATTGAGCCCTTTTTTCACATCCTGTAAATTGAGATTTGGCACCCATTCGTTTTCCTTATTTTCGTTTACCAATGCATTTGAGGCAGGTGCATCAATTAATTCCATCAATTCTTCCTCATCTAAAGTTTCTTTCCCTTCCAGCTCCGCGTTATATGGAAACACCGTCCTCAGAGTGCCGCGTTATAGGAAAGCTATCGCAATTTCAGGTCGGCGTTATACGGAAACCGCGTTCTCAAAGTATCGCGTTATAGGAGGGTTGACTGTATTTGTATGTCAAAGGGTTTATGGCGGGTGAGAGAAGGAAGGAAGGAAAGTATAGGAACGTTTCGTGCGCGGCCTGCTAGTGGACTCGTCGGTAAGGCATCCTAGCAGGCTCGTGCCTTATACGCAGGATGTTGAAGTTAGGAGAGGGATCGGTACAAGTACTAATCGTACTGTTTTTCGAGGACTTGCGGGAAAGTCGATCTTGTAGGTCCCTCTCGTGGCGGAGTGTAGAAGGGCCGCCACAGGTTTATACTGTTTTTTGCTTAAATACAACCAATCGTTGAATTGTTCTAATAAAATTAGGGATAATAATGTCTTCCTGTTTTACCAGCAAAAAAAAAAAGGAACGAAGATTGTGGATGTTGCACGCGCCTCGCTTCAATCGCGAGGCGACGAATTGCACAGACGTGTCTACCACGTGTTTTTCCACATTTTCAATATCCTATTAACCCTCTATAGCCTGAACTTTGTCTCCTTATCAGAGAAAAAATTGTGATTACAGTTTTTTACTTAGATTTGAAAATTTTTAAACTAATAATTGCTATAGATGGATCATGGTGTCGCTACGGTAATACGCTAATCGAATTTAATAGAGCAGTGATAACTAAACAAAATTAATTTTTTAGAGCATGGATACATTAGTTTGTAACTTTTAACTCTTTGAGGCACGCTGGGATTAAAAGTGTCCCACCTTTTAATTTTTTAAAATATAGATTCATTAGTTTGTAACTTTTAACTCTTTGCACTCGAGAGGTGACTCTCGCTCACCGCTTGGATCAACGCAGCGACTCGAATCGCGTATGATATAATTATTTTATTTCGACTGTTCGTGTATCTTTACATTATACAAGACCTAATACTGAATCTTAAGCTTGGTAATTTTGCTTCGTGCGATATTTCAGAAAGCACTCGTCAAAGTCCATTCTCTGTTCCTCGGGATAAGTGTCGCAAAAATGTGACTTTCGAGTGCAAAGAGTTAAGTCGCACGGCGCCATAGAGGATTGACAAATATTGAACCAGAGTAAAACTACAGCATTACTTTATTGCTTCTACCGCGACACCATAATTCTAACAATTACAGTCTTAACACCATTGTTAATATTATGCGAATACGAGGATCCGTTGTATCATATTTCTTAAGGAAAAATTCAATAGACGTAATGTATTCCATGTTGACGCGATTGGAGTAGGCATCACCGGATTCCTGGACAATTGATACCACTTTCCAAGGATTTCAGTATCCATTGCACGACAATCTGTATAATCTGCAGTCTATACGATCGTAAGGAACACCTGGCTGTAAGGTTGTGGTCTCTTCGTTTCAAACAGTGACTCATCAATCCATTGCAGAGATTTCCAACTTTTCATAACTATTCGTTATTTCTCTAGACATTTGTGTATAGTAACAAGCTGCCTCGCTCGCTCCTCTCTTATTTTCTTCTACCAAAAAAGTTAAATAATGTATTTCAATGGTTTTAATGTTAACCGCATAGTATGAATCGAAGAAACCGTGTAACGTATGATATGCTATAGTCTAGATTTGGATACTAAGGAACATATATTATATAAATGTTCGCAATACTTGGGGTGTAGATTCCGTATTAAAGCTGGATAGCCAAATATACTTTGCGTAACCAAAGAGGATGAGGCTGAGTCACTGCACTATTTTGTGCAAAGTATGCAAAATACCTTTGTATCTTCTGAGACAAAATTTCAATTATTATTATTATTTTTTATTTTTATTATTATTTTATTACTTTTATTTTTATTATTATTTTTATTGTTGTTGTTATTATTATTATTATTATTATTATTATTATTAGTTTTAATTTTAACAAGAACATTGAAATATTTGTATATCTTGTACGAAAAATTTAAACGATAAATTGTGTTCCATAGTGATACAAAATAAAAACAATAATAGTAAATTTAATAATAATAATTAAATAATAAGACTGTGCGTATTAGTATAAAAGTATTGAAACTGAAAAAGTGGTTTTAAAATATACTATACAAATTTAAATAGTCTCATCGTATTATTACTAATGCAATAAAAGATAACACATATAGCAACAAATTCTTAATAACCGTGAATTTCTAAATTATGTATTAATCACACAAATTGTAACGGCATACGGCGTGATTAAAAAATAAAATTACAGTTATTTGAACATTAATATAATAATAATAAATGAAAATATGATTACCAAAATGTTCGAAAATTTTGAATAGTATAAATATAAAATTCAAAATAAAAATAATAAGTAAAATTATAAATGTGAAATAATAAGAAAAAATTGATGATTATATCAATACCAATTTATAGTATTTAAAAAATTTGTTTAAACGTAAAACACGGTATTTTATTTCATTTTTAATGATAAAAACTTGAATCTAAATAATGTTAAACGCATCGTATAACGTGTAAAAAATTAAATTCAACACTGTTCAACGTTATAACGTTATTTTTGTCATTTTACCGCTGTACTCGTTTTTCTATCCACGCCATTTCACTAATAATTCTCTAACGGCGATTAAAGTCCATGATCAACCACCAAACTGTGCAAAAAATAAACGATCATCGATTACACCGCTTTGTGCGTGGAAAGAGCAAAGGGTTGCACAAGGGGAGAGAAAAGAGGGAAACGCAGCAGACGACGCCGCGCGGGTGAGTGGATTAGCGATCGAGTTAACGATCAGACGAGTTCTCCTTTGTCTACGTTCACCAGCTGGTAAAAATTTTTGGCGGGTCTTCGTCTGGTGATGAAATCAGAAAAGAGAAAAAAATATAGTCGATGGTTTGCACCTTCGTAAATACACGCTATTGTGATTATGAATGGATATGCACGCGTAGGAGAAGAAAAAAAAAGAAAAAAATTACGGTCGTGTATCTGAAATCTCCAGACTGGTGTTTCCTCGAGGGTGAAACGCATGACAGAAAATCTTCAAGGCCTTTCTTTGTACTCACACAGATGGAAATCTTATGCAGTTGATGATACATATTTTGATTTTTGCCTGGAATTGTGTAATATTCGATTAAACAATTTTAAACAGATTTCGTGATATTATAATTATTTAATATTATTAATGCCATTTAATATTATTTAATA
>SMSQ01021034.1:0-16251 GCA_019453375.1 Ctenoplectra terminalis
TATTAACCCTTTGCAGACGGTGTGATTTCGAGTAAACCGTACCGTGGACCCGAGCCTCTACCGCGATAGTCACTTAACACATTGTACGCCGGCCCCGCGAAAACGCGGGATTCAAAGTCTATCGCTCGAGCGCCGGCCGGTTTCAAAGTCTATCGTTTGTACGCCGACGATTTTTAATTGTAAATTAATTTTTTTTATTATTAATTTTTCGTTATCGTTAAATTGCATATAACGAGTATGCAAACTAAATTTAGTGTTTTACGATAATGTATAAAATTTTTAAATATTTTCTTCACCTATTCATTGGTCGTCAACAAGCGAATCATTCAGCAGAAACGTTTCTTTAAGCGATTTTTATAGCGCTCGAAGATGTCAAATTATAAACATATATGTAGATAATACATGCACAAATTCTCCAGAAGATAAATAAAATATATAAAATAACGCATATATGCGTTTCTCGGCCGTAGCAACGCGTTTGTTTGGGACACATATACGAGTCTTTCGGCCTTATCAATTGTTTTCGCCGAACGCATATGTGGGTTTCTCGGCCAAATTCATGGTTTCCGCAGAACACATATATGCGGCGGTAGTCCGCAAAGGGTTTGTAAGAGGAGGATATTAAAACTTGGTTACTGCTCTCTTTATATTAGAGATTATGATGGATATATATTTAATTCAGACTTGCTTACTACTTACACTTACAATGTTCTTACTGTTTGCACTTATAAATTTCTTACTCCTTACTGTTCCGTTCCCTTACTCTTTCTCATAGGTTAAAACTATAAACGACACATGTTAGAAGAAACACTGTTTTATTAAGTACAGTTCTTATTTAACGCTTAGAAAAATCTTCATACAAAAGAGGACTGACCATGCGCTATGTGTGTATTTTCGCGTGTACAGCGGGAATGTTACAGCGGACAGAGCGCTCGTACCGAAATGGTTAACCCTTTGGATACGAGCGCTCTGTCTACTGTGACACTTCCGCTGTACGAGGCGCCGCTTCGAAAATGTACACCTAGTGGTCAGTCCTCTTTTGTATGAAGATTTTTCTAGACGTTAAATAAGAACTCTGTTTGATAAAACAATGTTTCTTCTAACAAGCGTCGTTTATAGTTTTAATATTAAAAGATATTTACATAAAATTGTATTAATTATATAAGTAACACCAGGTCATTAGATGGATGCTGGATATATTCGGCGCTCGTACCGAAAGGGTTAACCCTCTATGGCGCCATGTGACTTGAGAGTTACATACTCATGTATTTGTATTTAAAAAGATTTATTTTATTTAGTTATCACTGTGCTATTTAGTTATCAAAGTAAAATATTGTAATCAATCGTAGTTTTTTTCTGTGATAAACAAATAAAATTCGGACTACAAAGGGTTAACGCGTTAAGCGCCACACCGGTCCCTGGAGAGCGACGCTGAAATTTTTGTTTAGGCGTCGTTGGTTTCGAAGAGACCGACAGTACCGCTTTCAAAATATAATACCTTAGAATTTACGAATGGGTTTTGTTAAATCACGTTAAACAAAGATAGAATAATTATTTTCGCTGAACGTGTGTCAACTATATATTATTTTCTTTAAGCATAACGTATTTAAACTATGTTAAACGACCGCGAAGGGTTAATGTATGTTAACGGTCTATATCAAAGGACTATTGTAAAAACTTAGTGTTCTTTTAAAAATAAAAAGAGCAAATTACAAACGTTCACGATTTCTTATTTATTCGGTTAACACTAGAACTACCGGCGATTAAAGTACACTTATTTGTACCAAAGAAATCAAAATGAAAGGTATTTGAAAAAAATATCTATCATAAGGGTAACAATTCATTGCGCATACTTCTTACAAAAAATCACGGAAAATCCCCGAAACTATATTATTCTAAATTTATAAAATTTCTATAAGAAATTACGAACCAGTCATTTTGACTGATTCGATAATTCCAGTGTTAACACTAAATTTACGGAACACGTCAATTTCACGGATTTCTGATTTCATGCTGAAGTGTAATTATTATCTGTGTAGAAAATGTACGCTCAAAATAGAATTTGAATGCGAGAAACGTACTAACTAAATCTGTGCGAATAAACACCTATTAATTTAAAATAAAATGAACTAATGTTATTACAAAAAAAGCACAGTTCAATGTACCCATAAAATGGTCCAATTAATCCCCGTAAATCTAGCGTTAATTCACTTTCATCCTAAAATAAAAGAAGCGCTTGAATCGATGTAAAATTGTGCGCGTCGCCGTAGCGGCGCCAGCGAAGCGCAAAGGGTTGATTCATACTCGACGCAGCAAGATCATTGTTAGCATTTGTCGCGGTAGAAATCGGAAAGATAAGCTTGTAAGGTGGTTCCATCGGCTTTAAACGTTTCGCGAGCACGTTCTCGGTCGAGCTCCTCGAGTGTCGATCGTGTCTCCGCGCGTGAGAGACTGCATTTTGCAGGCTAGCCGTCTTATCACGGCTGGATAGTGATAGCCGAGCGAGGCGAGGCGAGGTCGAGCTTACGTGGCGGGAAAAGTCGAAGCCGTGGACACGGCTCACTTGCTCGCACACGTGTCAATGCCAAATATGTACCTGTGAATAGCAATCAGATCCTAACGATGGTGTGGGTGTACACGTGAGAACGCGCATGTATTTGGTGAACAGTGGACGGGCGTGGACAGGCCACCCGAACCAATTTCGTTTCCAAGTGTTTGTCGCTCGCTTAAATATGGCACGCCTTAAGTTCCAAGTGTAGGCTGAGAATTTGGTGTTTGGCTCGTTTTTATTCTTTACAACAGTCTTCTCGCGGTTGTCGTGCATAAGGTGTTGGATACGAAAATAATAAATTTGTTTTATCTAGTGGTCACTGTTCTACTAAATTTAATTACTGTATCATCGTGGCGACACCACGATTCGTCTACAGTAATTATTAGTTAAAACATTTTCAAATCGAAGTGAAAAACTGTAATCAATCGTAATTTTTTCTCCAATAAGCAGACAAAATTTGGTTTATAGAGGGTTAAAAAATTAATTTTATTCAGTCATCACTGTGCTATTCAATTTGATTACTGTATTACTGCAGCGATACTACGATCCTTCCATAGCAATTATTAGTTTAAAAATTTTCAAATCAAAGTGAAAAACTGTAATCAATCGTAATTTTTTCTCCAATAAGCAGACAAAATTCGGCCTATTGAGGGTTAATAAGCAATGAACTCTTAATATTTTATGTTCCCCAGTATATTATTATATTATGTCGAATCTATTTTGTTCCATTACCTTCCTCCATCTCTTGTTTAACATCTACAGTAATTATTAGTTAAAACATTTTCAAATCAAAGTGAAAAACTGTAACCAATCGTAATTTTTTCTCCAATAAGCAGACAAAATTCGGGCTATAAAGGGTTAATTTGTTCATATTTGCTTGTAGTATTTAACCCTCTATGAAACCGTGTGACTTAAAAGTTACAAACTGATGTATCTATATTTAAAAAGATTAATTTCCTTTAGTTATCACTGCACTATTAAATTTGATTACTGTATTACTGTAGCGATACCACGATCCATCTACAGTAATTATTAGTCAAAACATTTTCAAATCGAAGTGAAAAACTGTAATCAATCGTAACTTTTTCTCCAATAAGCAGACAAAATTCGGGCTGTAGAGGGATAAGATACAAAAATTACGAAGTAGTTACGCGTTGGACATAAAAATAAGAGAAAGTCGCGTAAATGATCTAAGCACTTGGACGAGCTAAGCTTCGAGTCTCCGATGATCGTTCTACAACAGGGCCTAACGACAAAAGTCGGACTCGCGGGACTCTGCAACGCTGGCCGAGATTTGAAAAACTACCCGAGGACGCTCGCTGTTTAAACGTTGAGCCGAACAGTCGATTACCAAGCGTTGTTCCTTGTTTGAGAATCGTATACGTGCCGTAGCGAGATTGTTGCCAGTTCGGATTTAGCGGATCGAAGATCTATTTCTTACAATGTACACTCCCGTCTGTGAATCACCGGACACTTGTAAATTTCGAGCAAAATTTTTGTTTAAATAGACTCTTGGTACGATCTTAAAGAGTCGGTGTAGTTTATGATTCTCTGTCGAGTAAATAATAAGCGAGTGGTTGGTTCATTTTGTAACTGTAACACAACCTTTTCTTTATTCTAGATTTGTTAAGTGCTCGATGACTTATCGATCAGAGTGTATCTATAACTCTGTGTGCGAAAAGAGGACGGACTGAAACTGTGAATTGTTACTAAAGTATTGCAGTTTTTTTTATTAAGAAACTATGCGCTGAAAATAGTTGGAATGTGTAAAAAAAATAGAAATTAAATGTGTGGTAACCCAAGTAGCAGAAAATATTGAATACACATTCATTCGATATTAAAAAGATATTTATTGTATATATATAATATTTATTGTATATATATAATATTTATTGTAGATTAGCAATGAATATATTTTTTTTAATATAAAATAAATATCCGTTAGATATTTGGAACGTATACTACCTATACTAAATTATGCTACCTGTTTTTTTTTTCTATAATTTTATTCTTCTCGATGTTTAAGACATCAGACCGTGTCTTCTTTTAATTTATATCTCACGATATTTATAACCTGAAACATTGCTGAACTCGATAATAAAAAAGAAAGAAAAATGATTTCAAGTTAAAATCAGAAAACATTTTCTTTTAATTCAACTTTAATTTACTTGGTTGGAACTATAAATTCCTTATAGAAGACCACGTACACAAGAGAAAGCTATTTTTTATCGCAAGGACACGCGACGTACTATTTTTGCATAATCAATATTTAACAGACTGTCCACGAAATCTGAGCTTGAGCCAGAAAGAATGATGAGAGGGCTACCGGCGATCTAAAGTACTCCTATTTCTCTTAAAGAATTCGTAATAAAGTATACGATTTAAAAGTGAATTAAATTGTCAAAAACGCCGCTACAAAATTAGCGTACAACTAACGCTATATTTTTAGACGATCAGCATAAGGCACACGTTAGTATCATTTTTTATCACGATACCGCACAGCATGTCTGTCAAAAATACATCTCACTACCTTCTTTGACACTAGAAATACGGAAATATGTTTCAAACGAAGATTAATGGTCCCGTTAGAAAAACACGAAAATATAGTTCTTTTTCAAAAATCATTTTTCTTCCAAGTATCCAGGTGTCAACTATATTTCTCAACTGTATAGAAATAAAGAATTCTTTTTTTAAATTAACTTCACTGTAGTCATGCGTTCAAAGAACAGAGAGATAACTCATCACTGCGACGGTCTTCTGTTGTACGCTTTATTTTTTATTTTATTTTATTTTATTTATTTATTTATTTTTTAGTATTTTAGGTCACATGGATCTTACAAGGTTATTAGCGACCATGTTGAATTTAACACTAGAACTACCGGCGATTATAGTAGACTTATTTTTCGAAACAGAAAAATATGTGATGCAGTCAGAGGGTTAAGTAGAAAAAAAATGAAATAAAATAAAATAAAAAAAAATAATAAAAAAATAAAATAAAATAAAATGATAAAGATCATAGGTCACCTATAAAAAAAAAGACACAAATCTATCCATGTTGAATTTAACACTAGAACTACCGGCGATTATAGTAGACTTATTTTTCGAAACTGAGAATAATATGTGATGCAGTCAGAGGGTTAAGTAGAAAAAAAAGTAAAATAAAATAAAATAAAATAAAAAAAAATAAAAAAAAAATAAAATAAAATAAAATAAAATAAAAATAAAATTAAAAAAAATAAAATAAAATAAAATAAAATGATAAAGATCATAGGTCACCTATAAAAAAAGACCCAAATCTATCCAAATTAATGCAAGTTAACCAACCTTTCAGCATTTCGATATTTAATACACCAACGTAATAAAACATTTAGGACCCTATTAACGTTTTTAAGAACTTTATTAACTCTTCCTTTCGCTTTTTATATTCGTTCGCTGCAAAAGTTCTGTCAGCTAGAAAGCGTACTTTTGACTATAAAAGTCAACTTTCTATATTTTTACTATTATCATTTCGTTATTGTCGATCTCCTGATCGCCAGTTCCAGCGTTAATTTTCCACGAAACAATGCACGTGTCGCGATTCCTATTTTCGAACCGCGAAACTGTTTATCCTCCTATCTAATAGTTATCGTTCAAGAGAATCATTATTAATGAACGATAATCGAAACGTCGATTCAACGATACGATCAGGAATTAATCAGAAATGCGCCAACATTCCTGCAACAATAACGATAATTCTGGTGGCAATGGCAGGTGCGCGGTGATAATGACAACGGCCACATCGGTGGTAGTAGTAGCAACGGTAATTAAGATAACACCGGTGACAGTAATCATTATCACGAATATGTAACTGCTCCAAACTATTTTTACAACCTGTTGCCAGGCAGCCGTGAATATCATTTACTTCTTTTACACACCAGAGGTTATCAGGTTTAAGAGAGATAAATTGGTTTCATACCTGTTCCTTACGGCTACGCGAAACGTGTATTTATCTTGCATCGGTGGGTAAAAAAAAAAAAATAAAATAAAATAAAATGGAAACTTTTGAGGCAGAGTGAAATGTTGGAAAGAAAAAAAGAAATTGTAAAATGTAATTGTGAATTGGGAATCCGATGCGTTGGGTCATTTTATAAGCAGATAATGGATTTTTATGCATTTGTAGGATATTTAACGCTAGAACTACCGACGATTAAAGTGTACTTATTTCTACCGAAGAAATCAAAGTGGAAGGTACGTAAAATAATATATAATATGTAATATATTTATAATATATAATATATAATATGTAATGCAACTGAGACAAAGGTTTATCTATATTTTTAACAGAAAATCGCGGAAACTTTGCTCAAAGGCACTGTAGTTAATTTATAAAATTTTTAAGATTTTGACCACATCGGTGGTTCTAGTGTTAATGGTGCAAAGTTGCACGGAATGCATGTAACTTGAAAAAATATACAAAATATACGAATTATAGTGCTTTTTATTAGTATCTGGTAAGCGATATAATTTTCAATTGAAATTTCCGGAAATGTAAATTTGCATAAAAATTTATAATCTGCTCGTAAGTAATGCGAGTATTTTAAAAAATCGAGAATAATATAGGAGAGTGTTAAAGTGGGAATCGGGAAATTATTAGACGACTAATGATGATGTTCTTGAAAAATTCTTTTATTAATATTTTGTTTATATTTTTAATAATATTTTTATTAATCATTGTAATAAATATGAATTTTAATTAAAATGATCGATTAATTGACATTTATAAATAATTCCACTATTTTTATCGATTATTATAATAATTATCCATTAATTGACATTTATAAATGATTCCTCTATTTTTATCGATTATACGTAATAATTATCGATTAATTGGCATTTATAAATGATTCCTCCATTCTTCAAAAACATTATCATTATCATTATCATTACTTTATCCCAATATTTTTGAAAAGAAAAAAACTTTTCATTCTTTTTCTTTTTTTAGGTAAATTATGATTCGCTTCTTTTTCTTAAGATTTTACTTTTTTCTTCATTCATTTCGAAACATCTTTCCGTGGAACAAAAGAAGCAATGTATAGTTAAACTAAATAAAAAATTAGTATGGATACTCGCTCTCGATACTCAAGGAAAAACTGTCCAGATATGTTAATTTTTAAGGAAAAACTGTTAGTATGCAACTGGGAGTTTTTCACGCACACACTATCAGTATACGCGTCGTTAAATGATTAATTCCGATCGTTTAAAAAAATGATACACTGGGTGAATTAATAAAAAAAAAAAAAAAAATAACAATTATAAATACAATTTTCCTTTTATAATAGCGAAAGAAAAAAATTAAGAGACAAAACTGTTCCCAAAATGTTTCTAAAAAAAACAATACAACTTCTTACTTTAATTCGGCCTTTTTTGCAACAAATTAACTTTGCAACTGTGAAAAATAGAAATCTTGTATTAAATATTTCGCAGACACATAATTCGGAGATTAAATTCTTAAAAATGAAAGCTCGTACGAAAAATTGATGTCTCATGCGATATTGCTCTCATTTAATTATTTTAAACGCTTCAATTAGTGTCTTATGTAAAAGTTGAAAGTATACGTCATTTTACAAAGCCAGACACATTTCCTGAACGCTATCTTATACAATGTAGCAGCGAAAGTTGATAAGTTCTGCGCAATTAATATACGTCGTGCACACGACAAGAGAAACTTACTTCCCTTGCGAGCCCCTTCCGGCTGAATGGAAATTGCTGTTCAATTGATAACTACAAATTTGCTTGATAAACTTTTCAGGTTGCCGGTAATGAAATTTTATACGCATCGTTTCGCACGATTGCGTCGTATATGTTATTTTGCTGCTCTGTTACTTTTTACGTAATCCTATAATACCGAAACTCGTGTCATTGGATGTAGTTATGGCGATACATAACTCTGGATTGCTGTAGAAGGATAATTTTAACAAGCTTTTTATGTTGCAAATTTTTTTCTTTATGTTTCAAAATCTAAAAATTGTAAAATATAGGAATTTGTGAATTAAGAAATTTCAGAGTATCGGAATTTGAAAATAAAAAAATTGTAGAATATTGGGATTTCTGGATTTTTAAATTTGAAAATTAAAAAATTGTAGAATATTGGGATTTCTGAATTTTTGAAACACAAAGTTCTAAAATTTCTAAATTAAAAGATCACAGAATATCGGTATTTCCGAATTAAAAGATTTTAGAATATTGGGATTTCTGAGTTTTTAAATTAGAAAATATAAAAATTGTAGAATATTAGAATTTTTGAACTTTCAAATTAGAAAATTTAAAAATTCTAGAATATAAGGATTGCAGAATTTTCAAATTACAAAATTGAAAGATTTCTAAATTTAAGAATTACAGAATATCAGAACTCCGGAATATAAAAATTCCAGAATATTGGAATTTCTGAATTTCCAATATAGAAAATTAAAAAATTTCTAAATTTAAGAATTACAGAATATCGGGATATCCGAATTTAAAACTTCTAAAATAGAATTTCTATATTTCAATCCGGACAAAAGTTTAATAGAACAATACCGAAATAAAGAACACGCTTGAATATTAAGAGAAAGCATATTAATAGCAACCGCATCTGTCACAGTACATCAACACGAGAAATCGAGCGAAAAGCAAAGAAGTTTAAAAGAAATAACCAATGGAATTGAGAACAAGTGCGTGACCAGTCACGATTAATTCGTAAACGATACAAACGCCTTATCCTGCGTGTCCATCTTGTATTCGACAATTCTTTCAAACGAAAGAACAGATTCTATATCTAGATAACAATTATCAATCACCTATAACACATGAATCATCGATTTTCAGAATCCAAATAAAAATCTTGAAAAAATTAATGCACTTTATTAAATTATTAATGCACAATCTGCATCTTAAATATTTATCGTAATTTTATGTAAAAAAAATAAATAAACAAATAAAACATACACTCCTGTCCATAAATCACTCGACACTTGTAACTTTTCAATACAATTTTTATCGAAACAGAATTTCAGTAAGATCTCAAAAAAATAGTACTCCCTCCGTCCGGAAATATGGTATACATTTCGCGATTTTTGTTGTCCCGAAATATAGTCTACATTTGCAAAAAAAATACAATAAAACTAAAAATTAACACGACAAGTATATTATATTAACTTTTTTAGAAAAACTATAATTAAAAAAGAATAATTTTGTTACAATACACCCTAAATTTAATTAAAATATGATTTGGCTTTATTGTACGCTTCTTTGGAACATAAATATTTTCCAGCTAGTCACCGTGTTTTAACTTGTTCTCTCTCATGTGCTGTAATCATTTTTCTAAGATACCATCACGTTGTTCTCTGGTCAATTGTTTATATTTTAATTGTTAAAAATTAAAAATGTTTACGACTCTCAAGAAAAAAAAAAAAAAAAATTAATCGACGAAAATATAAAATTGAACTTAAAACTTAACACATCGACGACGGAACCTGATTTTTGTAAATTTTACCAGGGAATAGAATTAGAATAAATTCTTGCTTAGATAAATGCTTTTAACCCTCCATGGCTTTGTGTGACTTAAAAGTTAGAAACTAATGTATCTATATTTGAAAAAATTAATTTTATTTAGTTATCACTGTACTATTAAATTTGATCACTGTATTACTGTAATTATACCACGATCCATCTGTAGCAATTATTATTTTTAAACTTTTCAAATCAAAGTGAAAAACTGTAATAAATCGTAATTTCTTCACTGATAAACAGACAAAATTCGAGTTATAGAGGGTTAAGAACAATTTCGTATTCCAAAGATAGATAATTTAAAGTTCCAGTTAAGAGTATCATTTTTAAAAGTAACCTTTCATACATCGTCGTTCGCTATTTTCACTATTTTCAATTAGTTTCACCTTTTCAACGTATGAAATGTAAAATACGAGAAATTTCGTCACCCGTCCGTAACTCGTTAACTTCTGCAAAATAATTATATATGCCGCAACAGCGGCGCCAATGGAGCGCAAAGAATTAATGCCATCTTATACAAAAAATATTAATCTCTTATCTTTCTAACAAAAACCAACAAAAAATGAACCAAGTACACAGGATTTAAAACACTTGGATCACAGAAAAAAAAAAGGGGAAAAAAAATGACAGGACAGACGCAATCCTAGTACCTGTTCAACGTTCCTCCAGTTTACGGTAATTAATACAGAAAAGAGACGATTTGAATAAAGCGTAATATTCGTAAAAAACTTTTCCACCAATTCTTATCTATAAATACTCGAACGATAAAATGAGCGATAAAAAAGAGTGCTTAGAAAAAAAAAAAACTTTGAAAAAGTCGAGTAATTATAAAATGCATCGATCGATTCATTAAACGCGAGACCGATGCATCTCTTCGGACACGTGAGCAAAGAAAAAAGGAAGAAAAAAAAAAAGAAAAATCGAACGTGGCTCGAAAGCCGGTTATTTTCCGGTTTTTCCACGACTTACGGTCGGAAGCTCTCGCGATTGATCATAAAAATTCCAAATGCATCACGAGACGTCTCCTTCTCCACGTGTCAGTTGTTATCAATATCTTATCCAGATTAGCAGGAGTATTATAATTAACGGAGGCATTCATAATGAACGAAAGGTATTTAATTTGCATATAAATACAAGTTACGTGGCATTGAGGAATAACCGAATGATCGGATTCACGAGAAATACCCATAACGCCATTGGTATTTCAGATAAACCAGTTTTAACTCTTTTTTTTTCCATTTGCGCATCAATGGAAGGCCGCGAACATGATAAAATATGAGTTTCAGGAAAATATCGAGGAAAATCCGTTCTTCGTTGGAAACTCTATTTTTATTTTTATACGTGTTGAAAATGTATTCGTGTTTCTGCGATACACGCGTTTCCATCGTGTTAACTCTTCGCGGCACAGGATTTCAGATAATAAAATAGACCTATGTTGGATAGAAATTTTATTGCGTTTTTAATGAAACAAGATTGGTATATTTTTGCTGATAAAGGAATCGTATAATGTTCGTTTCGTTTTTCCGTCGTCGACTCTCTCTCTCTCTCTCTCTCTCTCTCTCTCTCTCTCTCTCTCTCTCGGAGATTAATATTAAAAATATAGATAAAGATTCGTTTTTCTTACTAATTTTATAAATTTAGACTGATGCAATTTGGAGGATTTTTCATGATTTTGTGTCAAAAATATAGATAAAGATTCGTTTTTCTTACTAATTCTATAAATTTACAATGATGCGATTTGGAGGATTTTTCATGATTTTCTGTGAAAAATATAGATAAAGATTTGTTTTTCTTACTAATTCTATAAATTTACAGTGATACGATTTGGAGGATTTTGCATGATTTTGTATAAAAAATATAGATAAAGATTCGTTTTTCATATTAATTCTATAAATTTACAATGATGCGATTTGGAGGATTTTTCATGATTTTGTGTAAAAATATAGATAAAGATTCGTTTTTCTTACGTTATGTATTTTTTAGAACACCAATCAATTTTATTTCTTGGGGTACAAATAGGTCTACTTTAATCGTCGGTAGTTTTAGTGTTAACACTAAAAGAAATCGTAAGGCAAGGGGTTAACTACGCTGCCTTTGAGCAAATTTTCCGTGCTTTTCTATTAAAAACGTAGATAAACCTTTGTCTCGGTTGCATTATATATTATTTTACAAACCTTCCACTTTCATTTCCTCGGTACAAATATACTTATAGAAGTATACTTTAATCGTCGGTAGTTCTAGCGTTAAACAACAGATAATTTAATTGTATCGTTTGTTAATACCATAAACCATTTGGTTAATTAACCCATCGCGCTGTTTTCGTACTGGCGAGCTATATTAATCACACCTGCTTTATGAAACTTCGATGTTTTAGGTTGTGGCGTCACATCCGGCAGAAGTCGAGCAGGTAGAGTCGGCGAACAGGAGCATTTGCATAATACGAGACATGCTACTCGCGGAAACGTGTGAGTATTGAGCTACGTAAGTAGCAGCGAAACCATGGAAGACCTTACAAGACGAGTGAAAAAAAGAGGAGCTGATAATTGTACGAGATATAATCATCGCGAAAATATTCTGAGGTGAGCTTGTTTCTCGTTACACGTGAAAAATATAATTAACTTGTTCCTTGTTAGGTATGTAAAATTGTCAAGCGCGTGGGCCATGAAGAAATTTATAGCACGCGACTTTTACATGGTACCATTATGCTGCTTCTTTCCTTCTCATATTTGAACATTATTATCTAGAATGTTGACAAAACAAACGTTACAGAGTTGACAAACGCCGATTTTTATGAAACTTCGATACTATATATATCTCGAAAAAAATATTAGACGCGTATTTTTTTTTTATACCGATTATCATTCACTTTGAAAGGGTGTAACATAATTTTGTTCTTAAATTCTTCGCTATTTATCCACCAGACGTTTCTCAACTCGTATCCTAGAACACAATTTAACCCACTATGGCACCATGTGACTTGAGAGTTACATACTCATGCATTTACATTTAAAAAAATTTATTTCGTTTAGTTATCAGTGTACTATTAAATTTTGTTAACGTATTACTGTAGCGATACCACGATACATCTATAGCGATTATTGGTTTAAAAATTTTGCAATCAAAGTAAAATACTGTAATCAATCCTAGTTCTTTTCTCTGATAAATAAAGAAAATTCGGATTATAGAGGGTTAATCGATCGAAATCTTGGTTTTTCTTTTTATATCGGCCATCGTATACTTTGAAGGAACGTAACATAATTTTGTTCTTAAATTCTTCACTATTTACCTACCAGACGTTTTTCAATTCGTATTCTAGGCATACAGTGTCCAATCGCT
Source organism: Ctenoplectra terminalis (assembly GCA_019453375.1). Taxonomy (NCBI): domain Eukaryota; kingdom Metazoa; phylum Arthropoda; class Insecta; order Hymenoptera; family Apidae; genus Ctenoplectra; species Ctenoplectra terminalis. Next base: position 13,412 of record SMSQ01021034.1, read on the forward strand.
GGAAATTTTCGTTTTTTTTTTATATCGGTGATCGTTCACTTTAAAGGGACGTAACACAATTTTGTTCTTAAATTCTTTACTATTTTTCCACCATACATTTCTCAACTCGTATCCTAGAACACGATCTAATCGATGGAAATCTTCGTTTTTTTTTTTATATCAGCTATCGTTCACTTTAAAGGGACGTAACAGAATTTTGTTCTAAAATTCTTTACTATTCTTCCACCAGATATTTCTCAACTCGTATCCTAGATCACAATCTAATGGATCGAAATCTTTGTTTTTTTTTTATATATTAGCTATCGTTCACTTTGAAGGGGTATAACATAATTTTGTTTTTAAATTTTTCGCTACTTTTCCATTAAACGTTTTTCAATTCGTATTCTAGCATACAGTCTGATCGATCGAAATCTTCGTTTTTCTTTTTATATCAGCCATCGTTCACTTTAAAGGGACGTAACATAATTTTCTTCTTAAATTCTTCGCTATTTATGTACCAGACGTTTTTCAATTCGTATTCTAGGCACACAGTGTCCAATCGCTGGAAACTTTCCTTTTTTTTTATATATCGGGCATCGTTCACTTTCAAGGGACGTAACAAAATTTTGTTCTTAAATTCTTTACTATTTTTACACCATACATTTCTCAACTCGTATCCTAGAACACGATCTAATCGATTGAAATCTTTGTTTTCTTTTTATATCGGGCACCGTTCACTTTAAAGGGGTGTAACACAATTTTGTTCTGAAATTCTTTACTATTTATCTACCAGACATTTCTCAACTCGTATCCTAGAACACGATCTAATCGATCGAAATCTTCGTTTTTTTTTATATCAGCCATCGTTCACTTTAAAGGGGTGTAACACAATTTTGTTCTGAAATTCTTTACTATTTATCCACCAGACATTTCTCAACTCGTATCCTAGAACACAATCTAATCAATCTAAATCTGCGTAACGCTCAACGTGTTACGGAAAAAGGAAGCAAAAAAAAAAAATAATAATTTCAACCCTTCTATAGCACACTAAACCGATCCATGCCCTCGAAGAAGGTAACCTTCACACTGACGCCACACGTTCTAGTCCCGTTCCCATGAACTCCTTCGAGACGTCGATATAATTCAGTCGGAAACCTCCTGGCCGGTTCCAGGTTGCGTACCGCGCATTGCACGTGCCGTGGCGAAGCCGACTGCAAATTGGCCCGACGATGTAATTTGCATAGCCGCTGGTGCAGCGGCGCGATGCGCCGTTCACCGAGTGCTCTGCACACACGTACGTACGCAACCGGCGATAATTAGCGATAATTGTCAGCGAGGGTATTAAGCGTCGATCGAACGACCGGAAAGTCGGGGATTTTATCGGCTGATAGGGCGCGAGAGAAAGACGGATCGAAGAGGAGGAAATAGGGGTGAGAAAGGGGTGTAGGATGGTAAAAGGGTACGCGTGATGAAGAGGATGTGAAAAAGGAGAGAAACAGAAGAGGTAGCGAGGAGAAGAGGCGGAGAAATGCAACAAAAAGAGTGTGCGGAAAAAGGGGGCAACGAAGAAGGGGTTGGAAGGTGAGAACGAAAGGGGTGGGAAAAAAAATGAGAAAAGGTGTGTTTATGTGTCACATAAAGTGTGTGAGCGTGGAAAAGAGGACGCGAATGAAGTAGAGAAAAAAGGGTAGTAGGTATGTGTGCGGAAGGGAGAAAAGAGGGTGGTTTTCTTGCGCCGGGAAGTAGAAAATGCATTGGTACCGTGAAATTATACCCTTAAATTGTTTCATTTTTGTGAAAAGTGTCACTGCAACGCGTTATATTCTCGATTGTTTGTATTTTTTTGTTTTTTTAATCAATGGTTGGAAACGTAGACTGTTGTAAGTGACAGTAAGTGAAGAAATTAGTTTCTTTTCTGTAGGAAAGAAAGGAATAAATGTAGCCTTTGAGGGAATTCTTTTTCTTTTTCTTTTTTTTTTAAGGTATATATAATGATTATTAAGTGGAAAAGTTACGAGAGAAGGGAACAGTTTGATAATACGGTTAAAATAAAATTTTTGTAATCTTATTTGAAGCGGTTGAAGGGATGTATAGAGTAATATCTTTGAATTTTGAGTTTCCTATTTTAATACAAATTTCTATTAACTTTTCGCTAGTGCGACAATCATATTCCAACCCTGCTCACATTGTCGACAAAAAATAAACAAATCCGCGTTGTCGTTCTTTTTCTAAATATTAATTTTATATCTCAACCTTGCCGTTTTTCCTCTAATCATTAATTTCACATCAAAATGTTATTGTTTTTCTCTAATCATTAATTTTATATCTCAACATTACCATTTCTCTTCTAATCATTAATTTTAAATCACAACGTTACCATTATTCCTCTAATTAATAATTGTACATCACAACNTTTAATCAATGGTTGGAAACGTAGACTGTTGTAAGTGACAGTAAGTGAAGAAATTAGTTTCTTTTCTGTAGGAAAGAAAGGAATAAATGTAGCCTTTGAGGGAATTCTTTTTCTTTTTCTTTTTTTTTTAAGGTATATATAATGATTATTAAGTGGAAAAGTTACGAGAGAAGGGAACAGTTTGATAATACGGTTAAAATAAAATTTTTGTAATCTTATTTGAAGCGGTTGAAGGGATGTATAGAGTAATATCTTTGAATTTTGAGTTTCCTATTTTAATACAAATTTCTATTAACTTTTCGCTAGTGCGACAATCATATTCCAACCCTGCTCACATTGTCGACAAAAAATAAACAAATCCGCGTTGTCGTTCTTTTTCTAAATATTAATTTTATATCTCAACCTTGCCGTTTTTCCTCTAATCATTAATTTCACATCAAAATGTTAT